>JAWMAG010000004.1:29922500-30042500 GCA_037013455.1 Ceratitis rosa
CTTAAAATGCTTTATTCAACCTACCTTTACGCATCAAATATCTCTCTTTCTCTCCTCATTCCAGCACTTCGTATGGCGCTCATATGCCACCGCTAAACAATCACTAACATTTATCATCTTGTCAACATAATGACGACTCAATGTTGAGGCGTCACTTAAATATACATACGTGTACACTAAATTTACCGACGTTTCCAGAAAGTACCCTGTAGGAATGCAAGGACTTAAAGAGTAATTGCTACCGAGATCTATCTTACTGTGAAATTTTTGAAAAAAAGAAAGAAAAAAATAAATAAAATCTATTGTATAAATTATCTTCAAAGATTAAGTTGGATTCGAGAAATATCAATTAGCGGTCTATTGCAGAGCTTTTATTGCTAAAAAGCTTACTGTGAAACCGTAGTTTTGTGACTAAAAATGTGCTTCCTAGCAGAGTTGTCGCGGGTTTTAGGTCCTTTGATAGATACTCACCTTTTCTAGCACCCTTTGGTGGATATAATTTTACTAGGGTCGCGGTGAAATCGAAAAGAATTGACAAAAATATACCATTCTTTATGACATTGACCATGAAAAGGTTGTAATTAGAGCACGTTTCTGAATAAATTCAATAGGAATATTTGAGAAGGACACACCGTTGATTTCACCAAATTTTCGTATAATTTTAATTTTCCAAAAGAAAAAATAGTTAGCAAAATTGATGTAGCAAGAATGCTCTTTAAAAAAAAACATTTTCCAGTACCACGAAGAAAATCGTTACGGAAGAAGAAGAGCGGAAATGTCCAGTGGATGTATAAAAAACCTGAATTAAAAAATAAATGACTAATTTTTAAAACGAACCCCTATAAATATCAAATTATGTAATTTTTTCTAACATTTAATGACTATCAGGTAAGTTAAATAACTAGTGACAAACTAGTTTCAAATGAACTAGTTGGTAATCAATTCAATAAAGTCAACTTGCTTTAATGATAACTAATTTGACTTAAAACAATTTTATTTTATTATAAATTAAATTAAAAAATAATACTGAAGAACATTGTTCCTACAGGGTGTGTATATATATATATGTACTACTACTACATTTGTGGCTGCGAATATGTACATATGTATGTATGTACGAGTATATACCTATTGAGAGTCTTCGGTCTAAAATATGTGCACATGCTCGTGGGTACATTCATCTCCAATTCAATTTGAGCGACAAATGTGTTGCGAAATCAATTCAAAGCCTATCTATGCACATGTATATCAATGCACGAATGTATGTACATATATTCATAAAACATATGTATAGACATATTTAAATAGGTCGATTCAAATGTTCGTAATGCTAAGCTTACAAACAATTCAACAGGCAAACCGATGAGCTTACATACTAACACATACTTACTGGTACATATGTTTGTATGTATGTATATACCGTTACACAAAAACACATTTGCACCTCTTCTACACACCACCTCACGCGTGTTTCTCGAAATAATAGGCTATCAACTGGTTTTGTTTATCATTGACAGCAGCGACATCATCAAATCCTTGTATTTCACGCAGGCCCAAACTGATATCCTCGTATATATGTATGTATGTATGTATCGTTTGTATGTGAATATGTAAATTCCCTGAATTTGTATCTAAAATTCATTGCTTCCACACAAACACATCAACTGTCTGTGCATGGATGCACGTGTATGTATGAGTTGTATGTATGTATGTATGTATGTATGTATCTCCTTGATTGCTGTTACATTCGTGATTACTATGCCAAATCCTTTTGGGCATTTAAATCAGAAATTCATGTTAATCGGCTAAAATGCTATTTGACATTTTTGCTTAGCGTCTGTCAGCGCGTTTGGCTTAAAGTGTAATTTCAGGTTTCATTTTAGAAAAGAATGTGTGTAAGTATATATCATTAGGTATGCCCAGTAGGCTGTTTTTCTTGCTATCGGAAAATTATATACCCACCCATTTGTGGCTCGTACGAAAATACTAACATCCTCAGATGGGTATTGAATTGGCTGTAGATACTTCAGATAAGAAAAGAAAAATGGTCAATACATATGTTAAACATTTTATTTTAGAGCAGTTTATCTTACCCCAAAAGGCAAAAAGACCGGATCTTGCCAATCCTATAAAGATTGATTAGAAAATTTCTAAGAAAGTAATCAGAAAAGCACCAAGAGAATCATGGCAATCTTTCTGTGCTTGCGTTCAAAGAAACTCGGAAGGAAATAGACTGGGAAAAGTGAACAACATCTTGAAGGGGAATGCTAGACATTCTAACGAGCGCCCATTCTCCAAGGTCCCTCGGAAAATTCTACAATAAACGCAGAATCTGACACAAGTAATTTCATGAGCCGAAATAACATGGAATGAGCACCAAGCTCATACCAACTCTTTAAATCCCTAAGACTAGATGGTATCTCTCTCTCTCTCTGTATTGCACGCAGCAGCGGATATACTGTCCTCTTTATTATGGTAGTATTTACTCAGGGTGTTTCTTCATGGGACATAGACTAAAGCAAAAGTAATCTTTATACCCAAGCGGGGTAGAAAAAGTCATGTGAACCCAAAAACTTTACGGCCAATAAGCTTCACATTTTTCCTATTAAAAATCTCAGAGAGAATGCTCGAAGTTTATATAAGTCAAGTGATATCACCAAATACACCACTGGGAAACCAGCAAACCGACTCTAAAGGCAGAACTATATACATCACTCTTCACGATATTGTCACGTGGATTAAGAGAGATCATGTCTTCGAAGAGCACACCTTTCTCCACATGGAAAGGGCCTTTAAAAATATCTTACCAGGGATAGTTACGTCTGCAGTCCGAGAAATGGGTCTCGAGCGCAGTTAGTGCAAATATCTCTTAGTAAACAGAGCAATTTTTGCTGAATTAGGAGGCATGCCAGCTGCCAGGTATACAAATTGAGGTACCCCACAAAGAAGAGTTTTCTCTTTCAACTTCCCTGGTGCATAACAGTCCACACCCTATTTGCAAGCTAAAAAACACGGACCACAATCCGTGTTGCCCTCACAGCAACTGGAAAACACATTCAGATCCTAAGCCATCTGCTCCGAAATGCCCTTCGCATAGTAAGTATTTGGTGCAAAGACTGTAGCCAGAATGCATATCCTACAAAGAGCGAACTTGTACTCTTTGCCAGAAGGTACAAATCATCTGCTTTCAAACCGGCTTTACTTAAAGGATAAACGCAGAATCTGGCAATTGATCGAAGTAAACAAAACTCAGTCTCTACTCAGTCTCTCTACTTTTAAACCGGACCTCTATAAGCATAATAATTGGCATAATATCCGGATACTGTCTTATGGGCACTCATGGTAGGAGGATGGACTACTTCTGGAATGACTGCAGGGGCATTGATGAGGAGAAATCGGTGGAACATTGCTCATGCTACTGCCTAGCTCTCAGTACGGTCCACTCGATCCGCCCGGTCGTTTTCTCAAAAATTTCTTCTTCGAGTATCTTGCGGAGCTTGCATCGGTAGGCATTACTAATATTCTGAACCACAGGCACACGAGGGGTTCGAACATTTGAAAAGGTAAGACAAATTTCCCTAACAGGACCAACCTAGATACCACAAAGGGCCAGTATACCTAAGTTCTCTTTATCAGAGTTTTCATACGTTTTTACATATGTCTCTAGTGTGAAAAACATTGGCCATTGCTGGACATTCACAGATTACGTATTTTCTGCACTTGTCGTCCTCAATCAGATCTAAATTAAAAACAAACTACGCCAAAAGACAATATCCCATTAACAGCAGTCAGAAATCCGGACTCTTTATATATAATTGGCGCTTTGTAACCGCTGAAGCGATTTTCGGCCGAGCTCCTTTTCCAATTTGTGGTTTTGCGTCTTTATGTTTTTCCAACAAACGGAGGGAACTTCAGTTTATATTAAGCCGCCTCCAAACGGCTGATGGTTTTTTTACGAGGAGCCTTTATTTTATGTCTGAAATACACTCAGAGGGGTGAACATTCCCTACCGAGAGGCGACCGCAATTAGAAGACTTAACTTATTTTTTATTTAAATTAATTTTCCATGACTTTTGGATGTAGGTGGCACCGGGATTTGAACCCGATCCTTACGAATGTCAATACGCAATGCTAACCACTCGGCTACCGCGGCCGGCCGGACTCCTTACCGATAGTAAAAACCTCAAGGCCGAAGACCCCAAATGCTGCCCTCATCCTCTTTGAAGATATATAGGGCCGCTAATGCCTTCTTCATTCTCTCTCCTTTACATTGAATCTCCACGATTGCTTCCTATCCAACACAACTGTCAGATACTTAGTGCTAGCTTTCAACTGTAAAGTGATCCCTCCCAGCTTTGGTTTGATCCAAGCTGGAATTTTGTAATTCCATCTGAATAGAACTACATCTGTTTTACCAATATTAACCTTGATTCCTGCTGAATTGGTTCTAAGTGCCTGATTTGCCAGAGATCCAAGGGTTGCAAAACACTTACCCGCCCACTATGAATGAGAAATCGCCCACATAGGCTGTAATCATAGTAGTTCCCCCTTTCATCTTCTTTAGCATTTAATTAGCCGCAAGAGTTCCAGAACAGAGGCGATTGTAGTATAAACGAAGTTAACCTGATTAGGTAGGGTAGTCCTTAAGGTTTAGGTGCCCTGTCTGGCATACTTGCCGTTCGTCATGTGACTGAGATACAGCTTTTTTTTTACTGCAAGCTTCGAAGAGTTGGATTAAGAACTTTACAACCCTGCCACCGGCTCTTCGAAATTTCATCTAAGCTCCATGATTTATAATCCGAGAATGTCTTGTCTGGATCCACTATGTCGCCCACGTTTTCTAGGGTGGTTCTAGCCAACACTATACCTAGCTCTGATGTAGAGGGTAGAAAGTGGGCATCAAGAAGCATTTACTGTGATTCCCTGCTTGGTACATTGACCGTTCTTAGATTTTCTACGTCCTTGAATCGGGGTTCACTAGGACAACACTTTCCTTCGCCTTGCGGACTTGGTTTTGCCTTTTACGACACTGCAGAAAGAGCTTTTCTTGGCTTGCATTATAGTCTTTTTTTATGTAACCATAATTGGTCACTGTAACTTGAAACTCTAACTCTCCCTCACCCTCTTTCTGAGAGATCCCACTTTAGGATTTCACCAGATCGGTTTACTCTTGCTCATGATCTTACGCATTGGACAAGAGGTCTAAAAGGCGTGGAAAAGACAGAAAATAACTAAAACAAATTATACAAGTGGACCAATAAAATCCCTAAAAAACCTGCGTATAGGAATATGTTAAAAATGGTCATTTATTTTTTAAAAAGTCTTTGTTTTCTTAAGTGATAAATTTATCAAACATATTTTTTAAAAATTAGTAATTTAATATGCGTTAAAATCACTTAAGGTAATGGCTAAGCTGTTCTCTTTGAACTTGGTATGGGCGCTTGGACACAGTAACATACCAAGTAATAAGACGACAGACAAGCTTGCAAGGAAGGGCACTTCCCTTCCACTTTCGCCATTAAGGGAAGAGTCTGGGCAAGTCGCTCTCCACTTGTAAACTCAATATAAGAGAGTTATTCATTCATTAAAGATGCTAATTTAAGATGGAGAACTCTCAATGGGTTTAATGTGACCAGGACAATATGACCAGAACAATGTTACCAGAATGGAACAGAAGAAGGTCACGAGACCTTATCGAGCTAACAAGATATCTCCTTTCTTACAGTTATAGGTCTTCTTACAGGGCCTATTCTAATGGGCAGGCACGCAGGGAAGTTGAGTGTACCATCTAACGACTTCTGCAGAAGTTGCAGATTAGAAGAAGAACCTAAGGACTTTAACCACTTTCTCTGCCAATGGCCAGCATTTATCACAATGGGTGAGGCAGCCACTTCAACCAACCAACCCACCCAATATGCATTAAAGCATTCTCTCTCTTTGAATCTATGTTAAAGATAACGCGGGATTTTTTTTAATCATTTCTCAAACACTCTTTAGCTTTGGCTCGCAGCAACCTTTAATTACTTTCATAATATTTTTTTTTTTGGCACACGCTTTTGTTTATGCAAACTTTGAGTTACCAAAAGCCAGAGAGCTGTAAGACCGAAAGCAGGTATATGTAAATGTTGACCAGCAGCAACAAAAACAGCAACAACAACAACGTAGTGAATAACACGCATTTAGACGGTGTTGAAATTAAAACTGTAAAGTTAGCGGTAAAGTTTATAGCAGAGGAATAGCGCAGGACATGCAGACAAGGATAAGCTGAGAATGTAAATGCAAACTCATACATATATGTTTGCATTTACTTATATATGTAATTGTGTGTGTATTTAGGTGAGTGTGCATTACGCATACAACAAAGTTTACTATTTAAAGTCACGTTCCACAAATGAATGCAATGGAGTTGCACCTCTCACACTTGGATCTCTACTTTGGGTATCTGACTGGCTGACTTTTGGTTACCTGGTCTGGTTACCTACCGTTGAGCAGCTGCGTAATATAAGTCGGTCGCGCAGGTGTACGCTGTGTTACGGTTTATATTTATTAACATACATTGGATAATATGTATATATGTATGTATTGGGTTAGTAATGCCAGCCAAAGCTTTAGCGCTCACGTCCAATTGCACTAACTTTACTCCATACAATTACAACATTATTTACATATAAAGGGTGGTTAAATTGTAAGGGCCGATGTTGAATGTGAACCACACCTAAACGCCAAGTTTTTTTCCGAATTTAATTTGACATTTCTCTATTTCAGACTTACTCAATTTGAACCATGGAGAGATACACAATCCAACAACGTGTTAAAGTTATCCAGACTTATTATGAAAATTTTCGAAGAAAATCATCTTCAGTGATGAGGCACATTTTCACCTCAGTGGATTCGTCAATAAACAGAATTGCCGCATTTGGGCGAATGAGAATCCAAGAGTGATTGTCGAAAAACCAATGCACCCACAAAGAGTGACTGTTTGGTGCGGTTTATGGGCTGGCGGCATCATCGGGCCGTATTTTATCCAAAATGAGGCCGGTCAGGCAGTTACTGTGAATGATGTTCGCTATCGTGAGATGATAACGAATTTTTTATGGCCACAATTGGAAGATATGGATGTGGACGATATGTGGTTTCAGCAGGACGGTGCCACTTGCCACACAGCTAACGAAACAATGGCTCTTTTGCGCAACAAATTCAATGGCCGTGTTATCTCACGTAATGGCGATGTCAATTGGACCCCAAGATCATGTGATTTGACACCGTTGGACTTTTTTCTCTGGGGTTATTTGAAAGAAAAGGTGTACGTCGATAAGCCAGCAACAATTCAAGAGCTAAAGGATGAGATAATTCGGCACACTAACGGCATAGAAACTCCATTATGCCTCAGCGTCATCGAAAATTTGGACCATCGTATGGAGGTGTGCCGCCGAGGTCGCGGCGCTCATTTGGCCGATATTTTGTTACATACATAATTGAGTAATACCAATATATCATAATAAAATAAAATTTCAATAATTTCCTAAATAGTTTGTGTTTTATTCAAAATCAACATCGGCCCTTGACAATTTAACCACCCTTTACAAATGAGAAAATAGGAGGTGCACAGAAGTAGAGAAGAAGAAGCAAAAAAAAAATATAAGAAAAGCTGAAAAGCTTGCAGTTCTCTGCTTTGCATACAAAATCTAGCTGTGAGAATTCATATCCTTTTTGTTAATCCTTTACACAAGTGTACTCATACGAGGGGATTAGCAAAAGTTCGGTCAGTTGGTGACTTTAAATTTGTTTTTGTTAAATCTAAAAATACCAAAAATCCTTTGCAATTGCTTTTTTAGTCTTACTTTCAAATTTTACAGAGATCAGCTAAAATGGAGACGAGAAAATGCAAGATAGCTGAGGATAGGTCAGACGAAATTCCACCATAAACGCAAACAGAAACGCGCCATGTGATTCTCTTCGGGTTTCGGCGTAATTTACAGCTAATATAAATATTCAGTGAATGCCAAATTGCATATGGAACGATTGCACGGTCTTTAAGGACTATTTCTAAGTTATTTCGAAGATTTCAGACTGGACATTTTCCGTAGAGGACGAGCTCCGAAAAGGTCGACCAAATTCTTTCATTGATGACCTCACTGTAGCTCTGGTGAAGTCCGCTGTTGACGAAAATCCGCGATTGACACAGAATGCACCACGAATACTAAATAATCATCTGGGATGATCTGTTCGATGAGTACCACGAATAATTAAGGCCCACATACAGGCTCCAGTGCATTTTGCTCAATTTTTTCTAAACAAATTCGAAAATAATCAGTCTAGCTACGTAAGTAAAGTCGTTAATGGTGTCGAATCTTGGTTCTATGAGTACGATCCAGAAACCAAACAGCAGTCAGTATAGAGTCCAACAGAAGCAAACCCACCCGCAAAGTCCAAGCAAAAAAAATCAGAGCAAAAGTAATGATGTCAGTTTACTTCACCCCATCTAAACTCGCAGCTGCTATTCCATTGGAAAAGGGTCAGACGGTAACTGCAAAATGATAAACCGAAGAGTTCTTATTAAAAGTTTCGCAAAAATTTGTTGGAAAACAGGAAGAAAGAGAATTTGCGGCACTATTTTTACATCATGACAACGCGCCATCCCACACTGCTGAAATAACGAGTACTTTTTTTGTGATCTCTGGGATCGAAGAAATACGTACAGCACCATATTCCCGGGATATAGCACCTTGTGATTTCTGGTTATTTTCAAAAATTAAAAAAAGAGGAAAGGACTTTAATAGCAAGGAGGAGATAATTAATGCGGTTAATGCTGAACTTGATAAGCTTAAAAAGCAATGTTTTAAAGACTGTTTTCAGAAGTGAATCTAAAGGCTTAAGAAGTGCATTGAAATCAACGGCGATTACGTAGAGAAGATAAAAAAGGACAAAGATTACGAGTAAAAATAAAAATAATTTTTTTTTTCTAGTGAATTTACCGAACATTTGTTAATCCCCTCGTATATGTGCATATGTATGTTCATGTGTAAATAGTAAATTTAACAAGTAAATCCCATTGGATAAGAAACCCAGTTTATGGTTCACCTTACATTTTTAGTCAAATAAGCAACTTTTTGTATGAAAGCTGAGGAGCTACTCAAAAAAAAACAAAGGAAAGGATGCTTAGAAGGACGAAAATATTCGCTAGTAGTTCTCTTTGAAAAAAAACTATGTTAAGTTTGTTTATGCATATGTATTTTTTTTTAGCAATTTTTCGATTTTTGTGTGATTGAAAAGGGTTTACAGTTACATATTGTAATTTTAATTAAAGCAAACAAGAATGGATCTCAAAATCCGATAAAAAAATATAGAGAAATTCATTAAATTTTAATACTATTGGTGTTAGACCAAGTATCCTCTGGATAGTCAATAATTGTCGGTTTGGATTTGGAGCTAAAAAGAGAAGACGTACATCCTGTGGTTCTAAATGGCAAGACTTAGGACGCATCGGATAAAAGATATGGTCCAATGTAGAGCTGAGTTGAGTTGTTGCGGTCGCACCTAGGTCAATAGACCCATTGTGATACCTGTCTTTACCTTCTCAAATGTTCGAATCATTTTTGCTCAGGGAGACAGTCGAAGAAGTGTTTCCGAGGAATTTGTGTCGTGCAAGTTTCAAGGCTGGAGAGTGACTAAAGGTAGTGTTCAGAAGACTCTTCTTCGTCCCTACAACCTTTCAGCGGCAAAAATCATTAGAGTGGTTGTAGCCCATTTCTTTCCCGTGAAGTCCCATTAAATTGTGGCCTATTAATACACCTATCGTCAGGATAATGGAAAACCGGTCTGGTCACATTTCCCATGATCTCATTCAGTCATATTGAGTCTGATTCTTTGGCAAAAGGCCTGTTTAAACATATACTTTGCCATGGACAAAGGTAAACCTGCATCATGTGCATGTTTTATTTTGGATAGAAGGGTTCCTTCCCTTGCTAGTTCATCTGTCATTCAATTGCCTGGGATGTCATTGCGTCCTGGTATTCTTACATTGTAGAGATCTGATGTCCTGTGCTCACGTTCTAAGGATCTCGAATCGTGCCCTATAATATTGTGTCTTTTTTTGTCAACTGGTTCATATTCTACTAAAACTTAAGGCTGATAACAGCGCCGCCCATAAGGTTCGATGCACGGAAGAAGATAGGACCCTAGTGACTTTTACTGGTATAGCCATACAAAGCAGCACACATCTGGCGTTGGATTTATGGGAGATGAAAGATCCTCGTCGTCACCGATGAGTGCCACATACAAGCCACATACAAAAATCAGCATCAAAACGAAGTTCAACTTCCAAGATGAAATATCCCCCAACGGGCTGAGGCTAACTGATTTCACCGGCGCCAGAAATATGGTTGCTTACATCCCAAAAAAATTTAATAGATAATAAATCATTCTCCGGTTCGAAGAACTCAGATATGTCCCTAATGTTCTAGACGTGCGTACGCTACGAGAACCTAAAATCAGATTGAAGTCGTGCTCTCTGAGAGCTCTCATCTGCAATTCCGTATGAGGGAGTGGGACGCTTATTGGTTCTCTACAAAATCGAAAGAAAAGCTGATACAATGAGAACTATCACAGCACAAGGAAATAAGACGCATTTGCAGAGAGAAAAAGGAAAAGGCCAAAATGCCTGAGTATGAAGAGCTTGAAAAGCTGGCCGACAGAGGCAGTGCTCGAAACTTCTATACAAAACAGAAGATTTCAGGACTGGAGCAAGCACACTTAGAACCAAAAGAAGTAATCTGGCAACTGATGTCCGGAGTATCTTAAGTTTATGACGGGTACACTTCTCCAACCTGCTGAAAGGCATGAAAAGAGAAACACGTGGAGCTGGTTAATACGCATGCCGAAATTACTATGAAGAATTCTAAATATCAATAGCCCACCTGAAGAATAACGAAACGGCAAGAGCCAAGAGTCTACCGATTTAAATATTTATATATGGTAAAGAAGAACTGAACTGAAAGTGCAGGCATTAGATTTCCTCCGGAGTATGGTCGAAATCCTGAATTGTTTTATTCATTAAAATGGTGGATCCCACAGTCTACGCATATTATTGTGACAAAAGTCTTCTCAATGGTGCAATTATGTCCCATATAGCGTTGTTGTGAAAGATTCACCTTCAATGAACTGATCTGTGCTTCTCAATGCAAGGTTAGATCTAATCTATTCACCATAGAACAGATATTCACCATTGGCAAAAGCTTGGAAAATACTCGAAAGAAAAGAAAAAAACCAACGCGACCTTTTCGTCTAGAAAACGAGCTCCCTATACGGTTTTATTTGGAGGGACATACAGTTTATTCTAAACCACCTCTGAACGGCCGATGGGTTTATATAAGGATACCTTAGAAATACACTCCGAGGGCTTGACAGACATTCCCGGCTTCGGAGGATTCGAACACTGGCTTTCAGAATGGCAGTACACAATGCTAACCACTCAAGTATTCGATGTAATACCCGCCGGTGGAAACCAGGGAAGGGAAAGACCTCCACTCCGCTGAAAAGAACAGATGGATAAGGATCTGGCTTCACTTTTTAATGCGAAACGACAACAAACAGTAAAAAGAAGGAACAACTGATTCCGCTATAATCGCATAAATCTTGCCAACTCTAATGAAGAAGGAGAATAAGTTTCTAGTTTTAATATATTTTACTCTTACGTCACCAGCTGATAACATTCTAAAATTCAACAAAGCTCTAACTCCTCTTCAAGTATAAATTCAACAAAAAGGGTCAGTTGCAAAATTTATGACAAAACGATAACAAGTCATAAGTTAGATAAATCCTTCAACTTTCCACTTTTGTATAAATCCTTTTTTAAGCTTCTAACCATTTTGGCGGTTAAAAGGGCAACGTCGATTGTAATATATATATATCTGTTTATATATATATGCCTAGTATCCTGGTAGTGTAGGAAAAAGGATATGCAGCAAGCATTCGTTACACATTTTACTTGCTTTGTATGCATTGGCGACTCGCGCTTATCAGCGAACTATGCAAATGCACCCCAAACAATGAAGGCACTGGAGTAGAGCAGAGCAAATGCAAAAAAGGGGAAATTATGTAAATATTTGTTACTGAAGTTAAAGTGAATTTTTAAAGTGTTGATGCTAAGGAAAACATTTATATAACGATTTTTAAAATGTCGACAAAAATAAAAATATAAGGAAAATAAAAATTGAAGTGACAAAAACAAAATACAATCCTAAAATAAAATAATAGAAAAGATAACGGTAACTTAAAAAAATAAAAAATTGAAAAAAAGCGATTGCAAACGAGGCACTAACTACTGCAAGGACCGTTTATATCTTCTTGTCGATTGAGTGGGTAACTAGCTGTGGAATTGGTGCAAACGACGTAGTCGGATTCAGATGCCCTAAAATAGTCGCTCTATGAAATTTTTCACCGAGCAAACTGCATTATTTTGTTTAGTAAAATTAAATTAAAACTATCAAAAAAAAATACTTTTTTCTGGGTTTCGAACAGTATTGTTTTTTGTGGGACATAATTTATGTCAAAGGAGGAAAAACGCTTCGGCCAACATTTTTTATTGTTGCATTGTTTGCTTTTATTAATAATAAATAATTTATTATTTTACATAAATACGCACACACAAAATCATTAATATTATGTTAACAAAACAGGCAATGAAAAATTGGTAGGTATAATATAAACAGCTTTGAGTTCAACTGCAAAACAAAAATAAAAAAATATATTCATAAATAAAAGCGTTTAATCGAAATCAAAAGCAAATAACAATTACCGAATTCCTTTGTAAATAATTGAAATAAAAATTGAATTAAATATAAACTTAAAAAAAAACAGAAATGATAACATTAATACAAGTGAAATGAAACATATTAAAATAAAATAAAACTGTAAAATATAAAACAAAAAGGATAAAATATGAAAAAAAAAATTAGAAAAGGAGACAAAATAAAATAAATAAATTAAAATAAAATAAAGTAAATTAAGATATAATAAAATAAAATAAGATAAAATGAAAGAAAATAAAATTAAAAAATTAATTAAAACATAAAAAAATAAAATAAAATAATAAAATAAAAAAAAAATAAAATAAAATAAACTAAAGTAAAATAAAATAAAAAAATAAATAAAATATAATAAAACAAAATAAAATAAAATAAAATAAAAAAATTAAATAAAATAAAAAAATAAAATAAAATAAAATAAGATAAAATAAAATAAAATAAAATAAAATAAATTTACATAATATAATACAAATAATTAAAAATTAAATTAAATTAAATTAAATTAAAATAAAATAAATTAAAAAAAGAAAATAAGATAAAATAAAGTAAAATATATTAAATTAAAATAAAATATATTAAATTTAAAAAAAAAAATAAAACAACATAAAATAAAAAAAAATAAAATAATATGAAAAAATACAATAAAATAAAATAAAATAAAATAAAATAAAATAAAATAAAATAAAATAAAATAAAATAAAATAAAATAAAATAAAATAAAATAAAATAAATTAAAATAAAATAAAATAAAATAAAATAAAATAAAATAAAATAAAATAAAATAAAATAAAATAAAATAAAATAAAATAAAATAAAATAAAATAAAATAAAATAAAATAAAATAAAATAAAATAAAATAAAATAAAATAAAATAAAATAAAATAAAATAAAATAAAATAAAATAAAATAAAATAAAATGAAATAAAGTAAAATAAAATAAACTAAATTAAATAAAATTAAATAAAATAAAATAAACTAAAATAAACTAAAATAAAATAAAATTAAATAAAATAAAAAAAAAAATATAACAAAATAAAATATAAAATAAAATAAAATAAAATGAAATAAAATAAAATAAAATAATATAAAATAATATAATATAAAATAAAATAAGATAAAGTAAAATAAAATAAAATAAAATAAATTAAAATAAAATAAAATAAAATAAAATAAAATAAAATAAAATAAAATAAAGTAAAATAAAATAAAATAAAATAAAATAAAATATAATAAAATATAATAAAATATAATAAAATATAATAAAATAAAATAAAATAAAATAAAATAAAATGAAATAAAATATATTAAAATAGATTTATAATTGACACTTTTGTAACCGCTGATGCGGTTTTCAGCCGAGCTGCTCCTCTAATTTGTGGTTTTTGCCTCTTGATGTTTTCCCAACAAATGGAGGGACCTACAGTTTACACTAAGCCGACTCCGAACGACTGATGGTTTTTTTATGAGGAGCTTTTGATTTTCATGTCAGAAATACACTCGGTGGGGTTTACATACCCTGCCGAGGGGCGACTGCAATTAGGAAATTTCATTTAATTTTTTATTTAAATTAATTTTCTATAACTTCTGGATGTTAGTCGAACCAGTACTCGAACTCAGGCCTTCCGGATGGCAGTACGCAAGCAATCCCGGCCGATAGTCAAAGAAAATTTAATTTAATTTAAAAATAATTATTTTTGAATCACCCTGTATTTTATGTATTTCGCATTCTCATATTTAATGGTTGCTATGCGGTTACAATGAATTTAATCGGCTCTACGTTGCACTCACAATGGATGAAAATCAATATGAAAGGAATTTCGAAAATTACTGCAAATAATATATGTATGGTACATACGAGTATATATGTATGTATATAAAGACAATAAATAAATGTGTATTAAACATATATTAAGTTTGGCAACCGAGTAATTAAAATTCAGTGCTTTGTACTAATTTAACTTAGAGGAGTAAAATAATCGCCTATTAGTATAAAGGATCAGGGTATGCTTAGTAAGCTCAAAATAAAGTAGTCATGAGGTTTCTCATTAAGTAGGAATTTGAGGTGAATAAATATGTTGTACGAGTATGTAGATGTAATGATGAAATTAATAGCACATGTGCTGCTGATATAAACTTATAATTGTTAAATGAGTTTTGAGAAATACTTAGTAATATATAATTTAATTAAAATATTATTCATTATGTAATTTGACTCTTTTTAAAATTAAATATTAGTTTTCCACTGTGGCTTTCTGTATTTTTTTCAAATTTTTATTCTAAATGTTATTGAAAAAAACGAAATAAAGCATCAGCAAAATCATCTAATTAAAAAAAATTAAGTTTTTTTTTATTTATTATTGATCTAACTACCTAACTAGCATTTGTGTCTGAGCCGCTGTTCCATTCCCAGGAAACAAAAGTATTCCATTTCGACATATCCTCCTCGAACATTGTAACGATTTTCCTTGAATACGCCTCCATGATTTTTTAAACCACTCGAGATCGATCACTGGATTGACAAAAGTTACCAAATAAGTTGCACACTTTCCTAATAATAATTAGCAATTCCATTTACTTATTTTACAACTTTCCCATTCTACTATTTTCACTTTTCAGCAGTGTTGTCACCAACGAGTTTACTTTGTAACTAGCTAACTGCTGTATTGCCCGCTCTCCTAAATGCCTTACCAATTGCTCGTACTCAGCTCTGGAAATTTCTTGAATTTTCGTACGATATCCAGAACATTCAAAACTCGCGTTCTAGAACATGCTGTAGTTATCGGTTTTTGCCACTATATTTATATAAAAAATTTAAAATATATTTTTCAAATAAATCGGTTCACTTACCGCAAAAAATTTGTAGCAAAACGAAGTATAAATATATTTTTTCCACTAAAAGCCACCTATGTGCAGAATTTCAAGTAAATCCAATAAAAAATAATATTTTTTCAAATAGTTCGGTCCGTGGTCCCCTTCCCGGAGAGGATAATAGTCTTCCTGTAAATCTAAGTGAAAAGCTAATTATGTACCGAATTTAAAGTAAATCGAACTAGTCCTGGTCCATTTCCTTCACCTTCAGATACCGAATTCCGTCGGTAAATTTAGGGGATTTGCGACTCTTTACAATTGTTATATTTTATTTTTAGTAAATTATTTCAAAATTCATTTACACATACAACATATTTTTTTTTTAACATTTTCCACAGCCGTTTATCTGACATATATACATACACACCACATATGTATGTTTGTGTATCTTGCGGCAAAATAAATCCTTTTGACTTTCAGTCAAAGGGAAACGAAGGCAAAATTTATGTTCATCGTCGCCGACGCTGCAGCCACTGACCATTGAGTTGGCGGCCCTTGAACAGAGCGCATAAAGCAGTAAAATAAAAAAAAAAATAAAGTATTCATTAAACTTTTTTGTGATTTTTTTTTGTTTTTTTTTCTCGATTTTGTAAAAGCGTAGGTACAATGAAAAAATTTTAATTTCCCATTTTTTTATATATTTTTTTCCAACTTCTACTTGTTATTGCAGCTGTAATTACACGTAATCGCTGGAGTACAACTGTCTGCGGTTGAACGGGTTTAGTTGCTGTTGTTGTTTTACTGTTGCTGCAATTATTCTTTCTCGCTTTAACATATGTATGTATATACCAATGAATATTCTTTATACTCAACAATCTCGAATATTTTTTTGCGGATTTAAATATTTTAATTTTTTTTACACAGATTTTTAATCATTTGATTTTTGTGCCCTTGGACTGAAGTAATTATTAATTTTAATTAATAGTAATTATTAATTTTAATCCACGAATTTAAATTTTCTTTGAATTTGAGCTAAGAACATTCTGGTGTTTACGCGCTTGAGAAATTTTCAGCTTTCTGCAGGTCTATTTGGTATATGATTTGGAAATTCTCATAACACCTTTACGTGATTATAGTTCTTTTTGCATTTTGTAGCCAATTGGAATTACCAAGTACAACCTGGTTCTTCTCCACCTGGTATATCCAAAGGCGGGGAGATCTTCCTCTTTCTTTGCTTCCACCGGCTGCATCGAAAACTTTCAAAGTTGGAGTAATCTTATCCTTCCGGACAACAATATCTAGTCAACGTAGCCTCTGTGTCTCAATTCCCTGAACTATGTCAATGCCGTCATATATCTCGTATAGTTCATCGTTCCATCGGCTGCGTTATTCGCCATTCCCATTTGTTGGAAAAATATCAAGACGCAAAACCACGAATCGGAGTAGGAGCTCGGCCGAAAATCGATCGTAGAGGACGGTAAATATTATGCAAAACCTTTCTCTCGAAAACTCCTAACGTCGACTCATCAGATGTTGTCATCGTCCATGTTTCCGCAACATAAAGCTGGACGGGAATGATGTGGGACTTGTAGAGTTTGGTTTTCGTTATTCGAGAGAGGACTTTACTTTTTAATTGTCTACTCAGTCTAAGATAGAACCTGTTGGCAAGAGTGATTCCGCGTTGAATTTCCAGGTTGACATTATTGTTGGTGTTAATACTGGTTCCAAGATAGACGAAGTTATCGACGACTTCAAAGTTGTGACTGTCAACAACCGACAGTGACGTGGGAGCCGAGTCGCGAATGTGATGACTGTTTGTGTGATGACAGGAGATATTTCGTCTTGCCTCGTTCAATACCAGACCTATATCCTTCGGTTCCTTATGCAGTCTAGAGAAAGCAGAATTCACGGCGCGGTTGTTGAGGCCAATAATGTCGATATTATCGGCGTACGCCAGCATCTGTACACTCTTATAGAATATTGTACCTTCTCTATTTAGCTCTGCAGCTCGTATTATTTTGTCCAGCAATATGTTAAAAAAGTCACACGATAAAGAGCAAACTTGTCTGAAACCTCGTTTGTTACCGAACGGCTCGGAGATGTCCTTCCGATTTTAACGGAGCTTTTAGTGTTGCTTAAGGTCAGTTTACATAGCCGTATAAGGTTTGTGGGGATACCAAATTCAGACATAGCGGCGTAAAGGCAGCTCCTATTCGTGCTGTCGAAGGTGGACTTAAAATTAACGTAGAGGTGGTGTGTGGCGATCCTCTTTTCACGGGTATTTTCCAAGATGTGGCGCATGGTGAATATCTGGTCAATGGTTGACTAGCCAGGTCTAAAGCCGCACTGATGAGGCTCAATCAGTTTGTTGACGGTGGGCTTATCCCTTTTTGTGAATTGGGCAGAGTAAAGTTAGGTTTCTATTGTTAGGCATGCTTTCATCCGACCATATTTTGCAAAGAAGCGGATACGTGCACCTCATCAGCTCTTCGCCGCCGTATTTGACTAGCTCGGTTGGCAAGCGGCATTCACAACAAACAGTCGCACGAGTTCTACTCGACTTGCACTATTGTTCTATGATGGAACTTATAAAGGAACTTTGGGAACTCTCAAGCTCGCTGCGTATAGTTGCAAACGAAACCATTGGTTTGCTAAAAGTCCAAAAGAAGAGCTTCTACAATGAGAATTGCCGTCCCGCAGTGGAGAGAAAATATTCAGGGACTCACATAAGATTGCAATGTCGGCTCCAACTACTCATGTGGGATTTAAAGAGATAATCTGGTAATCGCTGTCCAGAGTATATTGAATTTATGGAGGAAACACTTCTCCAATCTACTGGTGGCCTTTTCAGAGTATATCTCTTTGAGTAAAATTCTTTTCTCGACTAAAAGGTACTCAGTTTGGCAGTTGGTGGTTCGATTGGTACATTGGAGACCCTCTGGACCCTCGATAACCATCGACTAGCTTTTTGGCTAACAAGATAAGAGCCCCAGTAAGAGTGTTCAGCACTGTAATCGTCACCTGTGATAAAGCTCTTTCCGGGAGTACCAGAAGAAATCATTTAAATCAAAATATGGTGGACAATATTTGGCCGGAACTACTACAGGCTTATCCATTTCACTGGTTCGAAAATAAACGTAAATAAACTGCGGTCTTTCGTCTAACTAACGAAGAAAAGTCCAGCGATGTCAAATCGCACAATCTCGGTGCCCAATTGACATCGCCAAGACGAGAGAATACGTGGCCGGAAAATTTCTCCCGTAATAAAGCCATGTTCGTTTGTGTTGTGTGGCATGTGGCACAATCTTGATGATACCACGTATTGTTTAAGTCGTGTTCTTCCATAACACTCTGAACTGACAGTGACATGACCATTGTCGTTTTCAAAGAAGTATTTGACCAATCACACCTCCTGAGCGAAGAGCGTTAACGTTTTTTGGGTGCAATGATTTCTCTTCAATTATATATCCCCGAGTGAGAAAAGTGTGTCATCGCTGAAGGAAATTTTGTTCGAAAAATCTCTGACCACTGTTTGTTGTTCAAGCACCCAAACGACGTACGGCTGGCGTTGTGAACGGCCAGCTGACTTCAGTTTTTGTGTGAGATAGACGTTATGTGGAGTTCCAGTTTTCAGAACGTAGAAAAATATACACATTCACTCGCAGTAGCGACACTTGAGGTGGAATGAGTGAAAGGATGATGCTTTACAATCTTCTTAAAGCGATCCAATTTTTTCAAATTTCTTTAAAATTTTACCAAATTGCTTGAGTCGTTGGACGATTATGTGCACCATGATTTTCTCTTTGTCTAAGTTTGACAGATGTCAAAATATAGCTCTGATAGCTCTATATATATTCTTCCCAATTTTTGAGGCAGATTGAAGTTGCTTGGATACAAAATCTTTCAAAAGTTTCAAAAAATATGTTGTTTTAGTCTCTTTCGAATGAGAACTGTAAAAGGCAAGAATTTTATAGTAGCAAAAAGTTCTAGAAAGCTTTACTATAATTTTTGTGCCAAAAACTTCAACTAAATCAAAATAAATGTGGCACCCGGCTCTTTTTCTCCCCCTACCTCTCTCTCACTCTTGCTTCTTAACTACTCGAAAAACACCAAAATTGACATTTGTAACTGTCAGTCCAAGTGAAAAGAAAAGTCAAACAACTTAAGTTGATAAATATCGCCAAATTAACAACAATACCGTAAACAGCAGCAGTGAAAGTAATTGATTACCCAAATTGTAAAATTGCTAAACTTCAACAACTGAAAGGAAGCCAAAAAAAAAGAGAGAAAGAAAGCAGAGGAAAGCAAAAAGTCATTACCTGAAATGACACATTGCCCGAAACCCGAACAAAGCCAAGTGCACCGTTTCGCATAGATTTTCGCAACATTTACACAGCTGCGGGTCGTTTGAGTATTCAATCAGTGAACAGTGACAGATTTCGCTTTTGCAGCAACTAGAAAAGAATAAAAAAGTGAAAAATGCGCGCTCACTCATGCCACCAACTCACCATCTCAATCAGCCAATAAAGGCAACCAAAAGTTGTTTTGTTGATGTTTTGTTGCATACCTTAAGGCGAGGCGAAATGCGACTCTGGAGTGCTATTTACCGTTACAATAGAATGTTACTTGGTAAGCAAAATTTTTTTTCCTTGCTCTGAGCATCGATAGCAGGAGGCAGCACTTTTTCTTGAGGTGTGCTGTACCTTAGTTAGCTAACAACAAATCAACAAATAACTTGACAACTTTATTCAATCAATTGTGAATGTTTTTATTTTGTGTGTAAGTGGGAAAGTACTGTAGAAGAAACATGACACGAGGAATGCAAAAAAAAAAACCAAGCAAAGAGTGTTTGCCGTTGGCGTGGCTGCTGGTGAAGAGTGATTGTCATACGCCGTGCCTTTAGCTTTGGAAAATGTAGACACCTTTGAATATTTAAAATGAAAATAAGAATGAAAAACACAAAACAGGCGGAAAAAGCAACGCTATCAATTTTTAACAAATTTCCGTTTCCGTTTGCCTTGTAAACAATCGCAACCAACAAAACAAGTGAATAACTGACGAAGCAAGAAAACAAATGGAATTTTTAACTGTCGCTGGAGAAAGTTAAACAAAAAACACTGATTTGGGTTGCGGTGAAAAACTGTCAACAAAATTTGCTAACTTACTGTGAGAAAACGCGGCGAAAAAGAAGAAAAACCACAGCACGCGTACAACAAATATGCAAATGGGCAAAGATACTGGCAGCGGAGATACATTTTGTGATATGCGAAGCTAAGCAATGCTCTGATAGATTGGCAAGGATTATACTTTTTCGTAACCAGTTATCTCACGAAAAGTTCTATACTGTACAAAAAATTACAAAAAAAAAATAATAATCCGCAATAGCCGAGTGGTTCGAGTTCTGGATCTACCAACATCCAAATATATAGAGAATTAATTTTTCTTATTGCGGTCGCCCCTAGGCAGGAATGTCAAGCTCTCAGAGTGTATTTCTGATATAAAATAAAAGCTCCTCATAAAAATCCAACTGTCAATCGAAGGGGGTTAAAAATAAACTGTATGTCCCTCTATTTGTTGAAAAAAAATCAATACACTTACCACAAAATGGAGGAGGAGCTCAGCCGAGAATCACTTCAGTGGTTGGTCTGGTAAAAAGTAACCCATATTTTTTGAGTTCCATAAGTACATGGGATTACGCTAGAAAAATGATATTTCATACTAAAAAGATAACAAGAGAAGTGTTGCTTCACTTAACTCAGTAGTGTTGAAGCGCATGTCAGAGATACACACAAGCAAAGAAAAAATATGCTATATTCTCTAACTTTTCCTCGATAAAGGCGAAAATGCAAGTCAGTCAGCTGAAAATGTGAATGGTATTTAAGGTCCCGATACTGAAACAGTCAGAAAATGTCGATAATATAATGAAAATCGTATAGTGGAAAACTCGATACATGAGTTAACGAGAAAAAATTTCATGGACCGAGTTTCCATCTGCGGATCGCTGCTGAAACGTAACGAAATTTACCCATTTCTGGAGCGAAAAGTGACTGGCGGTGAAAAGTGTATCACTTACAATAACGCAGTAAGCCGGCACAAATAGTCTCAAGAAAGAAATAACGGCCAAGAAGGTTTTGTTGTGAGTTTGGGGGTTTGGCAAGAAATCATCTTCCATGAGCTGCTCCCCTAAGATCAAACTCTAAGTTCGTTCGCCTGAAAGAATTAATCACCCAGAAGCGTTCAGCTTTGGCCAACAGGATGGAAATTTTGTTTCATCAGCAAGGCAATAGACCACACACATCGATAGTGACTTACCATAAGCTTCAAGATCAGATAGAAACTGACTTATTCGAGAAAATTGTATTTATAGTTCGTTTTACTTCAAGTTCTTCTCCTCTATTGAGGAAATACAAGCAGATATTCATGGCTCGTCTTAGTTAAATTTTTGGATTATATGCTTAAATAGAATATTTTTGTTTCCTGTAAATGGACCAGCGACCTGGAACCAAGTTCGATTTACTCAAAATATAAATAATACCTTCTTTACGCGAAAGGGATCAACGAAAGATTGACAAAAATTAATGTGGTTTGGATATACCTTCTGCTCAAATATAAACGAGACTGTTCAATAAAACAAAAACGGTTAATTATTCTTCAATATTTATTTTATCCCCTTCAAAATAGTCACCATTAGAGGCGATACACATATGCCACCTTTTTTTCCAATCTTCATAACACTTCTGATAGACCGCTTTAGGTATGGCTTTCAGTTCCTTCTTCGAATTCTCTTTTATGACTTCAATCGACTGAAAATGCTTTCCACGAAGCGGCAATTTGAGTTTAGGGAAAAGAAAAAAGTCACACGGTGCCATGTCGGGTGAATACGGTGCTTGCGGAACAATATTTACCTTGTTTTTGGTCAAATAATCGCGTACAAGACGAGACGTATGAGCAACAATTTTGGAACAAGTCGAGCAGACACACGTCTCATGCCCAAAACATCGTGAATAATGCTATGAGCGGATCCATTTGATATGTTGAGCTCACTAGCTATCTCTCTTTCAGTCACACGACGATTTTTCAACACAATTTTCTTTACTTTTTCGACGTTTTCTTCGTTTATTGACGTTGCTGGACGACGATCATGGGGCAAGTTCTCCAGCGATGTACGGCCGTCCTTGAACGACTTATACCAATCAAAAATACGTGCACGTGATAGGCAAGACTCCCCATATGCCTTCTGCAACATTTTCATTGCGTCCGTCGCACTTATTCCATTGGAAAAACAAAATTTCAAACAAACATCTTTGCTCAACGTTAATTTCCATAGTAAAATTCGAAAAACACACTCGAGGTTGACTTGTTTATAGTGCCGTAAAAAAAACTTTGTGACAGATCGCGCTCAAATTTGGCATGTAAACATATAACAGTCCTGGCAACCTAGGCAAAAAAAAAGTATGGCCACATGTCTTGTCCTAGTCGAGTTATGGATAAAGGCTCGTTTATGTTTGAGTAGAAGGTAAGAATAGACCGTGCTTCACATTTACAAGCTATTTTTATACTCTCAACTTGAGTGTGAATAGGCATAGATTCGAGTGGTGCGTTTGGCTTTCTTCGAGGCATCCAGATTGACATTTTTGAGAAAGACTTTGAGTAGTGAAGAAGTAAAAAAAAAACCTACAAATAAGTAGTTATGGAAATAATACAATAAAAATTACTGAATCTCACGCCTTTTTTTTATTATAAAGAAATTTTACAGCTTTTTTTACAATTTTGAGCTTCATTCAAAAATTTACTTATAAATTTCCCCTCTTATGTACCACTTTAAAAACCTTTATGTTATTTCTCCCAATATGTCTTCCTCTATATGTCAAAAATTTTCAGCATTGTTAAGAGTCCGAGCCGAGAATTTAACTCCATCATTAGGTGATACTTTGCGTGCCTTAGTGTTGTCAAAATCTTTATGAATTACCACAAAATCGAATATGAAGGCATTGAGAGTTAAGAAGAAAAGTTGTTTAAAAAAAACATTCAAACGGTTTGTCAAAAAAATTACAAATTTAAAAAAAAAATTTTAGATTGTTTTAAAGTTATTGTACATTACATTAAACTTGAATTGATTTTTTTAGATCCGTTCGTTGTCACAATAATTTTTTATACAAATTATCCAAAGTTGTTATCAGATGGTTTACACCTAAAATTTAGCCAGTAACCAAAATTTGAGAGAATAAAATAACAGTTCCCTGCAAGAGGAACTCTAATTTTGAGATGAAAAAAGTTTAAGTTGTAAGAATTATGCATCGCGAAAACATATGGTCGCTTTTGGTACATGTAAATAAATATAAAAGAAACCAATTAAAAATGAAAAAAACCAAATATAATATATCAACAAATTGGTAAGTAGGCAACTCGTGGATTTGCTTGGAAAAATATTTTTTCGTCGAAGGTGGCCTGACCATCAACTTGCTCTACGATGGGAGCCCTGTAGTCAACATCTAAAGTATTTTTAAAATGAATTCAATAATTTCAGTGCTTACTAATTTCTACTTTCCGAAATGTTCCTGGTGAGCATTTCAAATCCACTTTTATATTTTTAGTCATTACTAATTTAATCTTTCTTTTAATTTGTAAAATGCAAAAGGTAACTGCTGATGTTTTGGCTGTCTGAATAGTGATGGATAATTTTCTGTTTGTTTAGTTTTTTGGACATATCTCTTTTTCAGAGGGTATTCTTGCTTACGCTCTTTTATCTCATTGATGGCTAATTTTTAGTTCGAACAGACCTTTTATTGAAAAATATGCAACGTGTCCCTGTGTTAATCAAAATTTAACTTGTTTTTAATTTACGTTTAATATGATCTCATATTTTTTTAACGTTTTTGTTTTTTAATTAGCATTTAATAACAGTTAAAACTTTATTAGACATCAGTTCTGTTTACAAAAAGAAAACAGCTGATTTACAAATTTACTTTTTTCTTTTATAATAAAGGGTGGTTAAATTGTAAGGGCCGATGTTGAATGTGAACCACACCTAAACGCCAAGTTTTTTTCCGAGTTTAATTTGACATTTCTCTATTTCAGACTTACTCAATTTGAACCATGGAGAGATACACAATCCAACAACGTGTTAAAGTTATCCAGACTTATTATGGAAATTTTCGAAGAAAATCATCTTCAGTGATGAGGCACATTTTCACCTCAGTGGATTCGTCAATAAACAGAATTGCCGCATTTGGGCGAATGAGAATCCAAGAGCGATTGTCGAAAACCAATGCACCCACAAAGAGTGACTGTTTGGTGCGGTTTATGGGCTGGCGGCATCATCGGGCCGTATTTTTTCCAAAATGAGGCCGGTCTGGCAGTTACTGTGAATGGTGTGCGCTATCGTGAGATGATAACGAATTTTTTATGGCCACAATTGGAAGATATGGATGTGGACGATATGTGGTTTCAGCAGGACGGTGCCACTTGCCACACAGCTAACGAAACAATGGCTCTTTTGCGCAACAAATTCAATGGCCGTGTTATCTCACGTAATGGCGATGTCAATTGGCCCCCAAGATCATGTGATTTGACACCGTTGGACTTTTTTCTCTGGGGTTATTTGAAAGAAAAGGTGTACGTCGATAAGCCAGCAACAATTCAAGAGCTAAAGGATGAGATAATTCGGCACATTAACGGCATAGAAACTCCATTATGCCTCAGCGTCATCGAAAATTTGGACCATCGTATGGAGGTGTGCCGCCGAGGTCGCAGCGCTCATTTGGCCGATATTTTGTTACATACATAATTGAGTAATACCAATATATCATAATAAAATAAAATTTCAATAATTTCCTAAATAGTTTGTGTTTTATTCAAAATCAACATCGGCCCTTGAAAATTTAACCACCCTTAAATATATAAATATAATAGAACATAGACGCGTATTTTATACTCATGAGCTTGAGGAAAGGTTTAAAGAAGCTATATTTTTGTTACTTTATTTACGTTTAGAACGTTGTTCCTTTCTTTCTCTCCCCAGCACCGCCACTTTTTATTAAATATTAAACCTTTAACAGCAGGTCGAGAATATGAAAACGAATTTATCATATCGTTAAATTTAACTGACTGTTTCGTGATCTTAATTTTTAACGAACAGAACGAAAGTTCCATCAACACAAACAACAATGTCAGCCTCAAAATTCCGCCATTGTCAGGGTGGTGACCCTTACGTAGAGAGTAAAAAACCCACATAGCTTAGAAGAACAGGGCGGGCTATTGATTTGATTTGCTGCGCCTGGCTCATGAAGTCGACTATCTGATTAATCTTTCCCCAGAGTTCGTTGCAGATAAACTGTAAGAGTCTGGTCTGCCTTGGGATAGTGTACGCAATGTCAGTGATGAATGAATGAGCGGTCGCTTATAGGATTTACGTACATTGGTTGTAAGTGGCAACGGTGCAATGTTTTTTTTTTCGGGGAAGACTACATTATATACATCACTTTACTTACGAGTAGTGCGCAGCTTAGAGTGTCGCTTTGCGAGGTACCCTGGTCTGACACACGAAACAAACACCGTGGCGTACTGGAAACTGCTGAGTTGCCCCACACGAAAAGTATAGCTGAATATGAGTGGGGGCTGTGACGTAAAAAAGTTCCATTGGGCCGTAGAGGTCAGTTGCCGAAATTACAGCAGAAGAGACTTGTGGCACTATTCAGCACTGGCAACATTACCTTACGTGGCGCCTTTCTATAGGCCTGAAGGCTTGAGTAGGCCTTAAGATGACTTCTACAATTGAACTGATTCCATGTAGTCGAGATGGAAGAATGATGACCTTAACAGGGTGAGCCGTGGAAAAAATGCTAGCATTTGGTCGTATAAAATCCGGGTTAACCACTGTGCTTAGAATCGGCTGTCGTGAGAGCCGTTTTGGTTTAATTTTTTGATGTTCTTAACTAAATATGTGGGCTCTCTGTGAGTTCATATTTAATCAAGCACTCCAACAGCAAATGTTTGCAACCACGTTTCGCAAATAGTTACAGTTACTCGCTGCTTTTGACACTGCCCTGGGGCGCAAAAGTTGTCAGCGAAAGTTTTTGCTCTATTTTGAGCTTTTTTTCGTCCTACAATTATGTAGTGAATTTATGCAGTTTTTATACTATTTATACTTTCCTTCGCGCAAAAAGAAATATAAAATATTTATAAAAGTATATAAATAAATAAAAAATAAATAATAGTAAAAAAAAGTGAAAAAATTGAAGTTTTCAACTTATACAAAACGCAGTTCACTTCGGTGCCACGCTCTGTTCGCTTTCGTTTGACTTTTTGGTAGTGCACAGTGCGCTCTCTACCTTTTCTTCTCCACCTGTCATGTTCTACATTCCACGCAAACTCTACCGCAGAATTTCGAATAAAGCTGGTGAACAGCATTGTGCTTCATACTTCGATTGTCAAATGGTTGTATTTTATTTATTTATTTTATTTTATTTATTTATTTTATTTTTTCTATTTTTAAGAAGGGAGAGTTGAAAATGGGTCTCGTAGAAAATCGTTTTTGTATTAAGAAAAATGTGTTTTTCATGCTAATGGCCTTAAATACTTTTTAACCATTTCACTCTTGAGTTTGGCATCGCTGCCTGCTCACATTTTGGGAGATTTTCTCCTTTTGGTTGCCCAAAAATTTCGGCCACGCGCCGCTACGCTGTTGCATGCCTTCATCGTCCTTGTTTGCCATTTCGTTGAAGTTTTGCATGTTGGCATGTCCTTAAATGCACACAACCACACAGTCATACATATTCAAAGTTATTTTTCTTCCTTTCCTGATCAATGAATGTTTTTTTTTTCCTATGAACAAACGTTTCACATAACTATGGCATAAGTTCGAGTTCGACAGTTTCATTTTCTATGCTACCATTGTGTATGACTATTGCATGCTGTCAACGCTTTTCGTCGCACTCCCGCTCTCTCTGCACCCTTATTTTGCCCTTAAAGCACCTTTTTTCATACGCTCCCACCAAATTATTATACTCCCGGGTACTTAAATAGAGTCACTTACCTTTTCTTATTGCATTTAATAGTCGGTGTAAGCGACCCATATCCTCCAACTCCACTCGCTCCCTCCCTTTTCCTCACTGTGCGGCGCTGAAATTGTGAAATTGAGTTCATAAAGTAATTTAAAAACTCGGTCGCTTACTTTACTCAATAAAAACAACAACAGAAAATGGTATGTGTAATGCCAAAAGCGAAATTGCGATGTCGTTTTTTTGATAAGAAAGAAATCAATTTGAATTGATTTTGCATAGAAAGTTTAGATTAAAATGTTTTCAAAACAAAAATAGAAAATCTTGTAGAAATTTATGGTACTTTCGTGTCCGTTTTCTTTTTTAGACTTTTTGTACTTGCTCCGCTGGGATTTGTTTTGGGGGATGGGGGGGAGTGAATAGCTCTCTTAAGTGGCTCCATTAATATGCGGTACTTGAAGGGTAAGGGGCTGTTTTTAATGGAAAATACATATATTATAGACGATTGAAAGTTTACAAAAATATTTGACATTTTCTTAATCTACCAAAACTAATGGCAATGTTGAAGGCAGAGGTGTGAGATTACTTTTTAATTTAACAAAATATTTGTTCGGCAGGTATGCCCTTTATCAAAACTTTTTTAATGATTTTTACAGAAACTCTAAAGAGGTTGATATTTTTGATTTTTTGTTTTAATTTTTGGTAACCAATTTCTAAAGAATTTATGTAGATATTTTAAAATTTGCGCTCTTAAGGTCTTAATCCAGTCAGCTGAGTATTATACATATTTTACTTAGTTTATTCCATTTTTCATCAAAACTAAGATATTAATGTGTCGAGTACAAATCTATATTATATAATTAAGTACACCACAAAAAAGTTTATTATTTATAAATTCTATTGACGATGTGATTACTGCTGTTTTCTCTATAGTAAAATTCGAAGATATTTTCGACCAAGTTTGTAATTTTTTTCAATTAATTTTGTTTTTTATGAAATTTAAAAAAAAAAAAATTTTTAAACATATTTTTTTCTATCAATATTTGCTACCCATAATTTGTTGCAATTTTTTAAAAATACATACCATATGCCCAGATTGCTTGCAAATTACTTCGCAATTAAAATTGACATTAAAAAGTGATAAATATAAATATAATATTTGCGCTGCCATTTGTTTAGCGGCCCCAAGCGTTCAAACACACACGTACAATAACTACTTTAATAATAATATTAACTATTAATAATAATAAAAAACTGAGAAAAATTAATAAAAATAATACTACCTGTCGCTAAAAAGAAGCATCCTTCTAGTCCGTCTGATTTTCGTTCAATAAACATCCTCCCTGTACTGTCCAAAGTTTTTGAGATGCTTTTGGCTAAACAAATAAACAAATTTGTAAAAAAGCACAACTTAATATCTCTGTTTCAATCAGGCTTCAGAAAAAATCACAGCTGTAATACTGCGGTACTAACGATCACTGGCGACATTCGATCCAATATGGATAAAAATAAATTCACCCTACTTTGCTTACTTGACTTTTCAAAAGCGTTTGATATGGTCAACCATGAGTTATTATGCTGTAAGTTGAAAGCGTACTATGGTTTTAGTTTTAGTGCTTTAAAGCTTGTGAAAAGCTACCTTGTTGACAGGTTTCAGCTTTTAGAAATTGGGGACGACACATCGCAACTTACTATGATAAGCAAGTTACTTCAGGGGTGCCTCAAGACTCCACGCCTGGTCCCCTCCTTTTCAGCATATTTATTAATGACATCTTTAGTGTATGCAAATTTTCAAATCTGATCATGCTAAAGAGTTATGTTAAAGCATTAATACTGACCTGTCTGATATTTCGAGCTGGGCGGCTGGCAGCGGTCTAATCTGGACAGATCTGGATTTTTTGTCCCCAATATACATAGATAATTGTCCCTTAAAATTAGTCAGCAAGATTAAAAACTTAGGATGCATTACAGTGCGTCTGCTCATAAAATTTATATTATGTTTATTATCGTCACACGGTATATGTTTGGTCTTTCCAAATATGAGCACATCTCGTCTTGGAAAGATCAGATGTTGGGATGTACGATTGCGGACTATCATAAAGCCAGAAATTGTATTTTTCTTTGCAAACTCATTATGACTCAATCTCCTAGCTATTTTTATTCCAAATTATTTTTTACTCGATCTGCCAGAGTAGGTAATATTGTAATACTTTTTTAGAAATCACAGCAATCAGTTCTTTGTCAGTGCTAGCCGTTTATGGAACTCTCTTCCTGCTAATTTAAGGAGGAATTTAAACGGGAGCAATTTCATGAACGCCATATATATGCATTTTAAGGGCCAAATTTAACTTTTACTGACCATTTAATTGTTGTTTAAATTTTTTTCATGCCATTATTATTATTGTAATGTTTCTGTGAAGTAATATTTACTTATTCTTCACACTATTTGCATTTTGCTAAAAAAGATATGGAAATCTTATTGTACTAATGTGTTGTAAATTAAATAAATAAATAAAATAAATAAAAAGAAATAAATATCAATAACAGTAAGAAAAAAAAATAGGAAAAAATAAATAACATTTAATAAAGGTACAAAAGTAATGAAATTAAAATCAAGTACAAATAAAAAAAATAGTTAAAATAACAACAAATAAAAAAAAAAATTAAAAAAATGGAAGTAATAAAAAATAATTAATATTTAAAGAAATAAAAACTAAAATAATCAACCAAAAAATAATAAAAAAAAATTAAGAAAATTTATACAATTAAAAATAAATAAAAGTTTAGGTAATCAAGTAAACAACAAGTTCTAATACAACTCTAAAAAATAGAATTGAAAATAAATAATAATAACAAATGAAAAAAAAGTTAATTTAACATCTAAAAAATTCAAAACAATCAAAAAATAAAGCAAGTTAATACAAATAAAATGTAGAAAAAATAATCATAAAACATAAAAACAAATGACAACAAAAATTAATAAAAATAAAAACTAATATAAATAACAAATAGTAAAAATAATAAACATATAAACAAAGAAAAATTTCAATTAAACGTATTTAAAACAAACAAAAATTAAAAACATTAATAAAAATAAAACCAAGTAAAAATTGAAATAAAAATTATCATTAAAACAAACAAGTAAAAAGAAAAAAAACAAATACAGATGAAAATTAATAATAATGCGTGATAAGTTATGAGCTGCGAAGTGCCGGGTCTAACAAAGAAAGCGGATATTTTTTGTTCAAAATTGTTTTTATTAACCCACGTAATCTGGTCAACAGTCATGGAATCATTTCAGCACCGATGTAACATTTCAACAACTTTTGTATAATGTCTTTTACCTCAAAAGAAGCCTCAGTTCTAATGTTAACCTCAGCGTTTGAGCGAAATTTCTTACCAGACGGCATCTTTTGAGGTTTGCGAATAGCCACAAACTTTGAAGTAGAATATCACTGAGATTTTAGCACTTTCTTTTGAAGATTAGTATTAGCTGTACCCGGTCACGGACCCGGTACTTTCCAGTCCATATGTACCATTCGGAAAATTGCATTGCCTTTCTCGCCTTTTACTAGCTTACTTAGTTGTCACCAAAGCTAAAATGCATTTGCAGTTGTCATCATTGGCGGATAATAAACACATGTTGTGCTATTGTGAGCATTACTTTTTTACATCTTTTATTACTTTTTAAAATAATATTTTTATGCTTTTAGCATTTTCATGACACTTTGCAGCTGTTTTTGAGTATAAAATACCTAATGCTGCAACTACCCATCGCACGTACCTTTTTGCATTTTTTATTGTAGCCCCAATTAAGTTAACTCGGCTCATCTGCTTGAAATAGTCATTGCTTTGGTGGAAAATTATACCAAATGGGTGGCATATAAGGGAATTGTAGAACGATATCCCTACTCCCTAAGTTCCGCTGCTACGGAAATAACTAGCCAGAAAAAGAGCTGGCACGATGAGGAACTTCGAACTGCAGTGGATAGAAAACCAATCGTGGTGGGATAGATATCGAGAGCTGAAGAGGAAAGCAAAACGCGTGGGTCGACAAAAAAGGAAGTGACCGAGATGCTTGAGTATGAAGAGCTTGAGAAACTGGTTAAGGGTAATGTTCAAAGATTCTATGGAAAAATGCGGCGACTAGCAAAGGGTTTCAAGTCCGGAGCATACTCAGTAGGAACTAATGTGGAAATCTGGGCACCGATGGATGTTCTACAGCATACTCGGTGTATGGAGGAAACGCTTCTGCAGCTTGCTGATTGGCAATGAAAATGGTTGGGTGTGCTCTACCCAATCCATAAAAAGGAGGACCCTAAGGTCTGTGCCAACGCCAATGCAGAGGTTACCGCTGAAACTGAGACCATCCTGATGAAACGCTATGTTGTCCAAGTCGTGTTCTTCAAGACCATAATGCACCGATAGTAGGTTTTTTTTTGGATGCAATGGTTTCTCTTCAATTCTTTGACGATTGTCGGAGCCTTAAATTCGACAATTTTGCTTATTTACTTATTCTCCGAGTGAGAAATGTTTCTCGGTGCTGAATAAAATTTTGTTCCAAAATCGCCGTCGACTGCTTGTTGTACAATCACCCAATCGACGTACGTATGGCATTGTGAATGGTGAGCCGGCTTCAGTTGTTATGCGAGTGGGACTTTATATTTTTTACTTTCTTTACTGACGTAGACACCGCTTACGCGATTGTAGCCGAGTTAACATACCAAGTACCAAGTACAGCCTTCTTTCCGAAGGAGTGGAGATCTTACTTACTCTTACCTCAGCTTCCACCGGCGGATACTGCATCCAAAACTTTCAGATCTGGAGTATTCTTATCCATCCGGACCACATGCCCTAGCCAGCGCAGCCGCTGTTTCTTGATTCGCTGAACTATGTCAATATCGTCGTATATCTCGTACAGCTCATCGCTTCTCGGCTACGTTATTCGCCGTTCCCTACTCGTAAAGGACCATAAATCTTAAGCAAAACCTTTCTCTCGAAAACTCATAACTATGAGGGATTTGTAGGTTTGGTTTTCGTTCGTCAAAAGGGGACTTTGGAAGCCGAGTCGCGAATGCGATGACTGTTTGTGTGATGACAGAAGATATTTCGTCTTGCCCTCGTTCACTACCAGAGCCATATCCTTCGCTTCCTTATCCAGTCTGGAGAAAGCAGAACTCACGGAGCGGTTGCTGAGGCCGATAATGCCAATATCATCGGGGTACGCCAACAGCTGTACACTCTTATAGAAGATTTTACATACTCTATTCAGTTCTGTAGCTCTTATCTGGACTTTATCTAGATGTAGGTTTAAGTCCAAGTGCAGAATACGCTATAATGTGTCGTAAGAAAATCTTGGGAACGTCGAAAAATGGACACATTCGGGTCTTCGTCTATACTTACACTTACGATAGCGATATTTGAGGTGGAACGAAGAGAACGATGATGCACAGGCATCGACCTTCATATCTACCTAATTCAAGCCTGTTCTCTGGTGAAGAGGGTAACCGAGGATTTAACCGGCCAAGGGCTATCATCCTTTCGGCGATCTAACCTCGTTTAGGTCAACAAGTAAAATTAGGTTCCAACGCAAATTTCCACCGCTTCTTTGTTTCTCACAGTTTTGCAAACCCAATTCGATGAAATTTTATGTGCTTTTCTCCACTAACTCCGCATTTTGCAACTCAACTTCATTAATTAGCACCCATAAAAAATTTCTCTACTTTGAAAATTTGCTAAGAAATGCCATAGTTCACGCTCACAGTGCGAACTCTAACTTACAATGCGCTGCTCATTCCGCCAATTTTACACTTCTTACAGCATTAATGACCACAAATTCATAAATTTTCCGCATATATAAAGCACTCAACAATTCAAAACAACAAAATTTATGCTTTCACTAATCGCTCGTCACATATTTCCATTTTTCATTTCGGTATATAATTTATTTTTGGATTTTTACTGGCTCGCAGCGAAGCAAAAATTTGCATGCGGAGAAGACACCAAAAAAAAAAAAAAAAAAAAAAATATAGATTAAATAAAAATAGCAATAAACAAATATACATACATTTACATTACACTCATATAGAGTGAAGCTAACAAAGCAAAATTTTATAAGCCACAATTCAGCTGTTCACTTGACTCGCTAATACTCATGCAGGACCTCCGAGTTGACGCCTCGCGAACAGCACTTTACGCTGTTGCCTTAGCTAACATCTCTACATATATGTATACATATAAGCAATTATGTTTGGTGCATAATTTTATCATCATGCAAATTCACGGGTACTACATACATACATATATATACATATGTACATACATATATATGTACATACAGACAATTCACACTTTGCTTGCGCGCATAAAATCGCGCATAATTCCTTGGCCGTCAGCCAAAGTGAAAATAATTCGAAAGTCTCTTTGCCATCGCGCTTTATACTCCACACAACTTCCCCCTACCCCAACCCACTACTGCTCTACACACATATTTATTTGACTTTACTTTCATCTCGCTGAATGTAATTGCAACAAATGTCGAGAGATTAATTCGTCGTCATCGTCATCGTCATCATTGTCGCCGTTGTTCTTTTGGCGGCTAAATGCAGGCAAAAACAAAAAAAAAAACAATAATATTCATATTTGTCAGGGATTGTCTAATGTGCTTTTGGCTGTTGTTGTTATTGTTGTAGTTGCTCGTACACACTTTATGTCTAAGCAGCTGAACTTCCGAGCAGCTCTATGCACCATAAAGTGAGTGTCATTGAGGTGGTTGCTCGGTTGGTTGGTTGCTTGGCAGTCTGGTGAAGGGCAGGCGGAGATTGGTTGGAGCAGGTTTGTGCAAAATGTTGCACGTAAAATGCGCTAATTTCATGACAATTCACAGACATCGTCGTCGCAATGTTCAACGAATTGGCATTATTTGTGACAATTTGTCTGACTGTAAAATGTACGGCGTGCGACACACACTTACATTCATACATACTCAGCTGCAACAGATCAGCGGTGGACTAAAAGTAGAATTGCATTATGCGGCTGAAAAACTATGAGACATATGTATGTAGGTATGCACGTACATATATATAATTTTCAAATGAATTTGGGTTGTTTAGCAAAGTTTCGAAGAGAACGAAGTGAAAGCATTTTTATCCACTTTTTGGTAGGACGTTCCTCATATTTTTCCGATCAATTCCTTTGGCTGCCTCTTATGACTGCAGGGAGAGACCTAGTCTTCAGAGGAATTTGTGATGGGATTTTAAATTAGATTGTGCAATATGCAGTAACCAACCCATGTGGAGCCTTGGGCCACGGCTAATGAGAGATGAGCTGCAGTGGAGTCACTCCGATCTACTCGGTTTAAGGGTCCACTGAAGTCATTGCAGCGTCTGTCCACCAGAGGTGTGGTTGCGAGCGGGCGTCGGTCTTGAAGCAAGCGGCTCACTATATAAATGTGTAAAAACTTCAAACTTACTCTCCTAGCGAGGTTGTGCGCTGGGTTTGGAGCCCGCCACATAGAAACCAGCCCCAATGAAAAATTTGTACATGCCATGAGATATTCCTCATACGATGACGACCCCCGCAAACGTTTAGAGGATCATGATTCGAGGGCATGCAACTGAAATGTTCGGTCCCTTAATTGGGAAGGTGAAGCTGGTTAAAATCCTCGCTAAACTAAAGACTGACATCACAGCCGTCGAAGAAGTGCGATGGACAGGACAAGGACGAAAGCGAGTAGGTTCTTGTGACATCTACTAAAGCGGACATATAAAGGAGCGCAAATTTGGTGTCGAATTGTGGTGGGAGGGAGGCTCCGTCGTCACAACGGTGGGTGAACGTCTGGCCACAACTTGGACTGTTGAAAAATTCAGCCTCCACAACGAAACATCACCTAATGGGTTGAGGCTGATCGACTTCGCCGGTGCCGGAAATATGGTTGTCTGTAGTACTAGATTCCAGCACAAAAAATACATCAAGCCACTTGGCTGTCCCTTGACCGAAAAAAAAAAAACCAGATCGATCATGTTGTGATAGACGGAAGACATGTCTCCAATGTTCTTGACGTGCGTACACTCCGAGGACCCAACATCGACCCGGACCACCATCTTGTTGCAGCGAAGATACGCACGCGCCTCAGTGTATCGAAGAACGCCCGTCAACAAACACAAGGAAAGTTCCACGTCGAAAAGCTGCAATCGCAATAGACTGTCGAACGATTTTCTAATCGACTTGCACTCCTGCTCACTGGGAGCACTCATCAGCAACTCGGTATACGGGAACTGTGGGGCGGCATTTCAAGCTTCCTACGTACAGCTGAAAGCGAAACTATTGGATTTCGTAAAGGTCGCAAAAACAGCTGGTATGATGAGGACTGCCGTGTCGCCTACCGGCAGAACTATTCAAACCTGACGGTGAAGAACTTCCAACGTGCATGAATCCGCTACTTTGCAACAAAATATGGTCAGATGAAAGCATGCCAGACGATTGGTAGTTAAGTGTGCTTTGCCGAATCCATGAAAAAGGGGACCCTACAGTCTGCGTCAATTATCGTGGGATAAGCTTTCTTAATATCGCCTTTAAGGTCCTGGCGAGCGTATTGTGGGAAAGACCAAAGTCCACCGTCAACAAACTGATTGGACCTTATCAGTAGAATGATGAATTTCATGCTCTTAGATGCTCTATAGATGGATGATCCATAATCTCAAATCTAAAAAATCCAGTTTCGACGAATGAACGCTAAAATATATCAGTTTATCTGTGTACCAAGTTCGGTTGAAATATCTCAAGAACTGAGTAACAACTAGTCTGCGTATAAACAGTCGGACATAAATTCCTTCTGGTACTTACATACTTCGGATCAATGTTAATACACCATTTCATGCATATGATAAGTATAAAAATTGTTTTATTAAAATTTTGGATGTTCGAAATAAGACACGAATCCTGGGTTTTTAAATGGTAGTACCCACTGTAAACCGCTCACTTATTGCCAGTCTGTACTTAGATACCAAAGGTGATATAAATTTCCCATCGACCCAGCTGTGGCATACCCTCTGAAACCCGATCTAAAGATCGCCTTTTTCTGATTTCTAAATGAAGTTAGGAGTTATCCAGGGAAAGGTTTTACGTAAGATTTATGGTCTTTTACGAGTCTATTATTTTTGATCAGAGAGTTGTTGTGTTTATAATGAAGCTTTGAAAATACACAATAGTAGAATTTCTACCCCTCCATAGACCGCGGGGCACATATTATATATGACGTTCTCTTTTATTTTCATATTTTGTTAAGAATGGCGCTTTGATTTTAAGTGTATTCCCTAAAATGTGGTTACGTTACAGTCTTCAATTTTCAAAGGTAGGAAAATCTGTGGAAATTCTTCTTATTAGCAGTCATACAGAAGTAAATGAAATATGAAATTTGAATTTTATTTGATCTCTCTAACCAATTGAATATATACTTAAGTACCTCCAATAAGAAGGAAGTGTAGGTAATTTTCTCCTACAGACTAAGTCTATTTTAATAATATTCTTTCACTCACTATTTGGACTTGTTAAGGCCAAGATTTTTTCTATTTATAGACTTACGGAATATGTGATGATAAAATCCCTAAATGAGGAATATTCTTCAAGTTTCTGCTGCCTAAATTAAAGGCATATTCTAAGCGAAAGAGAAAGAGAGAGAGAGAGATAGAACTCCAGAATTGTCTAAGCTTCCCAATATTGTTTAATTATTTTTCCAAATATAAAGCTGAAAATTTTCAATGCCTTGCCTGTAATTTTACATATAATAACAAATTTCGCTTAGAACTTATTGCCCAAAAAACAAAAAAAAAAAAATAATTGTGCATTGACTTATTTTTTATTTCTCTGAAATATTTTGCATGCAAATGAGCCACTGAATTATTTATTCCGAACACAAAACGCTGCAATTACACAAGCGTGAAATGAGCGAAGAGACATAAAACGGCAAACCGAAACAAGAAATTAAAAAAAAAAACCAAACTAACAATAAGGACAATAACAACTAGATCAAGCCAATTATACCGACATACATACAAATGTATGTACTCGTACATATATATGTACCTATATCTATGTAACTAGAGAAGTGGCACTCTGATGATGGGGCGATGGTTACGGGTAATTGTAAATTTAATTAACACCATTCAAGTTTAATGACCAAATCACGTCCCTACATAATTATAACGATAACAACAACAACACAACAACAACTGTACTGTATAATTACTACAACAACAATGAAAAGTAGGAGAAAGTACACGTTGTATATATGTGTATATTTGTAGGTATGTGGTTGTTTTTAAGGAGTAAATGCGCGTTCTTCACTCCAAGCCAATTTCAAAAGAAATTAATACAATAACAGTAATGTAATGACACGTACGTGACGGGAAATTATTGAATGATGAAAAATGTGAAAAGAATTATTGCAATCGCCTCAATGGCATGGAATAATAAATGGCGGTTGGTAGAATTTATTGAAAGAAAAAATCAGCGATATAAAAAGCGATATAAAATATATAAGGGATAGAGAGAGAGAGAGATTGTGGAATGGTTCATTCTATGTTTGATAGGTAGAAAGATAGGATTGAACCCAAGAGCTTTAGTTTTCACTTTCTCACTTAGTTACTGCCCAGTTCTATGAGTTGTGTTAAACTTTTCCACTGTGGCGTCAGATATTCGTCTTAAATTATGAAGCTATCTATAACATGATAGCTAAATTCGGTTTGGAAATCATTCTCCAATATCGTATAGAAGTTTTCAAGACACTTATTGGAAGCTTCTTTGCTACATTTTCGTTTTGGTCACACATTTTATTAATTCTGATCTTTAGTTGATCTTGTTTTTAAAACACTGGATTAAGAGCAATGATTTCAAGATCATTTAGAGAGTATGTAAATGTCTTCGGAATATTGTATCGATTTCTTTGCTTGAAATCTATTTGACTTTAATCAAATGTGCACAAAATTCTTCAAAATAATAAAGTAGAAAGTATCGGCACGACAGTCCCATGGCCATGAAAGACTTTTTGACAGCAAATGAAACATAGGTATTTTATTAGTGTATATTACAAAAATTTTTGATAGATTAAGGCATTGAATTACTATGAGTCGGCTAACGTCCTTGACCAATAAGTTTTCGAAAGGAAGAGAATTAACTTATGCGGTCTGCATCGTTTACTAGATAGTTTCCAAAACCTAGCTGTTTACTTGCTACTCGTTTGCAGGATTATAGCCGCATCAACAATTTCGCCATTTGCTTCTTAATTTTTGCTGATTGACACTAAATAAAGCCGCCAAGTGAAGTATAGGAATGCAGCTCTATATCTTTCTCTGCTTTCACTAGAGGTTACTGCGCTGTACATGATGAACTCAAAGCTAGAGTGTTCTCAGCCAACAGGGAAACATAACCTAGCCAGCAAACCCTAAATATCATTTACAGAGAGTCTGTCAATACCTTCATTAAACCGTTGGAATCCAGCCACCATCTATTGTAGACAAAGAGTTCGAGCTACCTTGTGAGATTGAGTGATTCTCGCAAAATTTAGATATTGATACTATAGCATACCAAAATTCGTACTTATCCATTTATAGGAATACTTAATTTATGCCATGCATTCAATGAGTACCTCCAATAATATAAATGGACTACGTCAATGTATAGTTTCATCGTCTGCCGATGTTAATGCGCTAAGGATCATAAATCTTTCTCTCCAAATCCGACTCATCGAATTTTGTTATCTTGCCTTCGCATCATATAAGGTTCAAGGATTTTCCCGCGGTAAGGCATGCCTGCTGTAAGAAGTGACTAAAAGCAAAGAGCTCCCACGACAGTCAGGTCTTTATACCGGAATAACTCGGTTTTTTACTCGGCCAAGGACTATCACTCTCGTATCATTCCCCAAAAAACTACTTAGGAAAATATTTTTGCGGCTACAACAACACCAACAACATGGGAATGACAAACGACTTTTGGAGCTTAGATTTTGTTGCTCGAGAGAGCTCGAGGGACGACTTTACTTTCCAATTGCCTACTCAGTACGTACAAAAGATATAAGATAAGAGTCAAGAGTGGTGTGGGAGTCAAGACGCAGGTACGCAGACTATTAGTTTGATGATAGAAGTTTTTTGTCTTGATCTAGATTTTCTTCTTCGTCTATCCTAAAAATGACAGTATTAACGGAGCAGTTGTTAAGGCCAAGAAGCGCACAGCTTTGCCCAAAAGGAGAGAAATTGTGTTTAAGGACAACGTCATTGAAACGGAATGGCCAGAAGCTCCGAGAGCTTGGTTGAAAGGTTCGCATACTATCTTCCTGCCGATGGCGAATGATTTGGCTAGTGAAGAATAGGCCTCAAGAGAAGTCTGAGAAAATCGACTGTCTCAACATTTTGCCATTAGCGATTAGGGTTTTTAAGGTTTTTGTGGGATAATTGGGATAATTTTAACTATCGTAAATAATGAAAAAAATAACTAGATCTGGTATTTTCTCTAGGCTGAGAGAGTCTTATGGCAGATAGTCTGAAACCTTGTTTGATATCGAATGGCTCGGACTGGTGTTACCCAATAGTGACTAGGCTTCCGGCATTGTTTAGTATCAGTTATACTTCTATCAGATTCGGATATAACGTTGTAGAAGGAGGAGCTACAGTTACTTACTATCGAAGGCAATATTACGACGGTGTATTAAAGAAATATTTTTATATAATATAGAATGGAACCTATATGGGCTAAGTTGAATTTTTCAGTCCATTGCTCTACTCTACTTATTCTTTCACTTCTTCTTGAAGATAATAATATAGATATGTACTTTCCGTAAACCTATATTCAGTTTTATATTGAGTGTTTGAGAAGTTTAAAAAATTTAGATGGTAAGGTCAAGTGTGCGCCTACAGGTATGCAATGAATTGTAAAATTCATAAGATTTCTGCGCAATAAGTATTTACAATCGTTTTTTTTTCATATGTAAATATTGTACATATTTATCTTAAGTTTTAAAAAGAGGTCAGTTTTGAGTTTTAAACGATTTTCTGAATTATCCCCGAATTGTGTGTAATCTGCTGGCCATAACGATTATGTGAACAACTTCGGTGACAATAATTTTATATGTAAAATCTCAAATAATCACAGCTGCGGTCAATATTCTTTTATTTTTTTCGCTTTGACACTTCAATTTGACATATCAATGATAAAGTTTGTTTAAAACAATTGACAGTTTATCCACTTTAGTACGAAAAACAAAGCGTTGACCCTCATCAAAGTGACAAATGTAAATTTTTGGGGAAAATTTGAAATTTCGCCATTAATAAAGTTGCACACAGAAGTTGGAGGTTGGAAAGACAAAAAACACTAAATGGTATGCTGAAAATTATGTTTTGACACAAAATAAGTGTAGGGAATTGCTGTCATTTATTTATGGAACTTTTATTTTCCCTACTAAGGCGGACATCCATATAGGTATACGTACGAGTATGTCTTTGCGATCCCATTTATAATTTTTACGTTTTCAATTTCCGTTGACTATTGCCCGCAGCGCACGCTCATATACCATAGAGTAAAGCATGCATGAAAACAAAGTAACGCCACCCTCTCACTCGACTATTTCTCGCTCTGTGCGGTGTACGTGTATAAGGAAATAAATGATTTACTATTGAAGAATGGCAGCAAAGATTCACTGTGGGTCGCTGTCTGTCTCTACTGATTGAAAAATGATGTCTCCGCCATTGCCAGGTACATCATCTATCAATGTGTTGTATATTATTGTTTTGACATGGGAAAGACAACGCAAGTAAATTGACCTCATACCCCTGGGTTGGCTAAACAGACCGCAAGTGGTGGTGTTGATTTTGAGTTGTTGGTGTCTTCGTATACCCTCGAGGTGAGCCAAAAACTCCATCTCTTTTGCCATACGCATGCAACACATTGACACTTTCACACACACACACACTCCGCCCACACATGACATCTATTAATCATTGATGTGGAAAAGGATAGATTGAATTTATTGCAATGTGACTGATTTGGGAGTAGTATTAGTTTGTGTCGCATACAAATCCTTAAAGAAAGTTACAGATTGAAGACTCCATAAAATGTTAAAAGTCTCGAGCTCAAGAAGGTATACCCTCTGAATGAGTTTCCCATCATGCTTCGAATTTTCGTGGAAGAAGTTTAGGTCGTCATTGCCACAGAATTTACACCCGTTCAAACACCTCTTCCATCGATTATCCTACCAAACACAAATTCACCTCCGAGATAATGCCTTCAGCTCGTTTCTTAAACAGGCTCTGCTCTCTCTGTTCATCTTAAGATGTTTGAGAGCAGAGAGGAGCTGTAACATTAAAGTGTCTAGTATTTGGGTGCATCAATCTTAAGATAGTCTTGCCAGCAATGCTGACGGAGTAACGCTATGCCCTTTTACTACTGGGTTAAAAATTTCATACTCTTTATATTCACTTTTTGCATTTCAAAAGCTTCTGTTGTTTTAGAGTCTACACCATTTTTTTGCCTTTTTTCATTGCCAATTCAATTTACCTTTGATTGTTGGAATACCTACACATGTCATTGTATATATGTATTTATGTGCATGTGTATGTATTAAGTGTGGACGAAATCGAATTTGAAATAACACGCATAAACATTGTGGTGACATGACCGCAGGAGTATCGAGAGAAAGCGCACACAGTGGACACAGCAGGTAAAATCACCAAAATTCACTGTTAAACGTAGCATACCTTTAGGCGTGAACTTTCATACACCATAGATTGCACTGCTCAAAGTGTTAAAATATTTTCTGAAATTAATTTTAAAATAAAGCTTAACAGAGTGAGAAAGGGAGAAAGAGAGGATATTTAATGATATTAATTTTTAAAAAAGCTTAGGAGAAAGAAAGGGAGAGTGAGTTAGAAAGGATGCTACAGGAAAATCATTTCATATATGTTTAATACAAAATTGGAGCTCAAAACTTATTTTTAGTAAATTCCTAATATTTTTACAATTTTATTTACATCCTTCACTGTTCATTTATCTTCTGCGCTGCAAATTTTTGTTTGTTTAGCTGTCTGTCTGTAATTGCTTTTGGTGTCTGTGAATTCATCAATGCCAAACAATGGCACACCGCAACAGCGCCATTTAACTGTTGACCATCACTACCAGCTTTGCCATAATTTTGAAAAATGTTCTTCGAGCCTCGTAGGTAACAAAGTATGTATAACACGACGACCACTATCTGGGAAGTGGCAGTTACACCAAAGGCGTTATATACACACTTGTTATTAAAAATTCGCATCTCTGGTGTATTTGGATGTTTGATAAAAACATTTTTCATATTTTAGAATTTTATTTTGATTTTTAATTTTAACTTTTTTAATTTTAGCATCATTTTACTCAATTTTCAGTTATTGACCTTATGCTACCGAACTTCGAGTAAATAGTAAAAAACGTTGCCTACAACTAGGCGCAATAATTTAAACTTGGTATGTTTATAACCAACGTATTCAACTACTTGAATGACTGCCTTTCATTTGCGAGCCGCTTGGACGTGAAGTATAGAGTGAAGACGAACCTCCTTTGGTTTTGTCTAGGGTATAAGAACCACATAAAAATTCTGTTTCAATGAAAAAAGAATATAATAAGCGTCGCATGTGATACTCCTCATATGATGACTACCCCTATGTTCCATCAATTGGCAACGTGCCGCTACCCAGAAGGTTATTTTCAGGCTGACATCACCACCGTCATAAAAGTGCCATGGACTGGACAAGGATGGAAGAGGTAGGCCCTTGTGAAATACATTACAGCAGCCATAAAAAAAGTGCAAATTTGGTGTTGACTTGTGATGGGAAAGAAACTCCGTGGCCGAGTCTTAACACAATCGCCACGATCCCCATTAGGGCAAAGTTTTTCAACTTAACTTTGATTTGTGCCCACGCCCAATGGAAAAGAATGACACTTTAACAAAAGAAGTGCCAGAATGTACCTGTGAAGGTGGGTAGGAACTCATCTTCGACCCAATTGGCTAATCGGTCAGATACTTGAAATATGGTTCTATGTAGTACAAGATTTAAGCACAAGCAACTTAATATAGCTACCTGATCGTCATCGAGTTGAAAATCGCGCAGCCAGGTCAATGAACACAAGGAAAGTACGTCGCCGTAAACGGAAAACCCAGCAGTTAGCCAACCGGGTTTCTCGTCGACTTAAACACCTGTTGTCGAATATAAGAAAATGTGGAATGACATGTGAAGCTTCATATAGGTATATTGCGGCTATACTGCAGTGGATAGCAACCCAATCGACAGAATACCTGTGGCTTAGGGTAGATATCGATAGCTGAAGAAAGAAGCAAAATGCATTTGCAAATAGAACAAGAAAGAGGCCAATGTTCATGAGTATGATGAGACCGACAGGGATCAGTCTCGAAATGTCTAAGAATAGATGTGGTGACTTAAATAAGACTTCAAGGAGGTAACCGACCGACGTCGAGACCATATCGAGCTCATGAGCCTGTAGAATGGCAGAAAGAGTAAATCCGTATCGCCAATCGAAGGAAAGAATATTCAATTACCAAGATTTCACGAATAGTCAATGACCGCTTAAGGAACAACCACTCGGCGAGTGCCTATAGCATTCCGGTGGAGATAAATAGGGTGCCCAAAAACTGACAAGGTACTGACCAATCCCTAAAAGGGAATCCCACACAGTTTGCACCAATTTCGTGGCCCACCGTCAACGAACTAATCGAATTTTATCAGTGGAATTAGACCATCATAGACCAGATATTCATTGCGGACCGAACCTTGGAGGTGGCCCGTAAGAAACGGTCGACACGCAAGCCCCTTTGTAGTCGACAGCACAACGAAAAGGGGTTCCCTCTACGGCTCTATACTCGAGTTTGGTCTCTTCTCAAACCTTTTATGGTTATATAAAGTGACGTTAAGCAACACTAAAAGCTTAATCAGGATCGATAGTACTTCCTTAAGACGCACGATACCAAAGCCGGCATCAGAAAGGCTGCTACTAACACCTAATGCCGAAGAAAATTAGGAGAGCTGCAGAACTAAATAGAGAAGGTGTAATCTTTTAGAATAGCGTACAACTGCTGGCTTATGCAGATGATACTGATGCCATTGGCTTCAACAACCGGTCTCTGTTAGCGATGTCGATTAGGTTACGAATGTAGTAGGTCTGTGAGAGTACGAGGACAAGACGAAATCCCTTCTGGCATCAGAGTAAAACCACTCCCGCCAAACAAAAATCAAGTTTTTTCAGTCGCATCGTGCAAGCGTGGACGATGTCAACAGCCGATAAGTCTGCGTACATCCCAGACGTGGAACAATCAGCACTGCGAGCTCCTACACCACTTTGTGTTGTGGGTCTTAAAGTTTTTTCCCAACAAATGGAGGAACCTAAAGTTTATAAACTAAGTTACCTCCGAACGGTGCATGGATTTTTATGAGAAGCTTTTATTTCGTGTCAGAAATACACTCAAAGGGCTTGACATTCGCAGCCAAGGGGCGGCCGCAATTAGAAAAATTTATTTCTAATAATAGTTTATGTGGTTCGGACCAGACCTCGAACCCTGGTCTTATGAATGGTAATACTCAGTGCCAGCTTTATGGTCAATACGGATAACATTGTAATAGTTATGCGAAATAAAAAACAGCGGCTAAGTCGTGTCCGGATACAGGGAAATGCTTTCACTTTGAAAGTATTCGATGCAGCACTTGCCGGTGGAAGCACATAATGCGGAAGATCTCCACTACGTTTGGAAGGATCAGATGCAGAGTGACTTGATTTCAAATGGTATTTCGCGCCGAACAGTGAAAGGAATTAACAAATGTCGAAGTGCGTAAGCTCCTTCTGAGCAGAAATTTGCTTTCGCCACCGCAATTCTCAACAGGTTTGTTTGGCCATTCGAATAAGTTAAAACTTAGAGACAGAAACTGTTTTGCGGTTGAAAAAATTATATTTTTAATTTTTATTTTTAATTTACTTTATAGGAGAGATGCAACTTTGGCTCTTTTTTGTGGAGAAAAACTTTTCAGATCTCTAATTCAGACATACTTTCGAACAAGGCTGCCAACTGACTTAATTTAGAAAACTAATTATATATACTAAAGGGTGGTTAAATTTTCAAGGGCCGATGTTGACTTTGAATAAAACACAAACTATTTAGGAAATTATTGAAATTTTATTTTATTATGATATATTGGTATTACTCAATTATGTATGTAACAAAATATCGGCCAAATGAGCGCCTCCATACGATGGTCCAAATTTTCGATGACGCTGAGGCATAATGGAGTTTCTATGCCGTTAATGTGCCGAATTATCTCATCCTTTAGCTCTTGAATTGTTGCTGGCTTATCGACGTACACCTTTTCTTTCAAATAACCCCAGAGAAAAAAGTCCAACGGTGTCAAATCACATGATCTTGGGGGCCAATTGACATCGCCATTACGTGAGATAACACGGCCATTGAATTTGTTGCGCAAAAGAGTCATTGTTTCGTTAGCTGTGTGGCAAGTGGCACCGTCCTGCTGAATCCACATATCGTCCACATCCATATCTTCCAATTGTGGCCATAAAAAATTCGTTATGATCTCACGATAGCGAACACCATTCACAGTAACTGCCTGACCGGCCTCATTTTGGAAAAAATACGGCCCGATGATGCCGCCAGCCCATAAACCGCACCAAACAGTCACTCTTTGTGGGTGCATTGGTTTTTCGACAACCACTCTTGGATTCTCATTCGCCCAAATGCGGCAATTCTGTTTATTGACGAATCCACTGAGGTGAAAATGTGCCTCATCACTGAAGATGATTTTCTTCGAAAATTTTCATAATAAGTCTGGATAACTTTAACACATTGTTGGATTGTGTATCTCTCCATGGTTCAAATTGAGTAAGTCTGAAATAGATAAATGTCAAATTAAATTCGGAAAAAAACTTGGCGTTTAGGTGTGGTTCATATTCAACATCGGCCCTTACAATTATATATATTATATAATCACCGCTTTGTAATTAGAATTGTGTGCTGCCATTCGGAAGACCAGGATTCGAGTCCTGGTTCGATCAATATACAAAATTATTTAAAATAATTTTGCTAGGCGCTAGGCTGGGAATGTCAAGGCCTTTGGGTATATTTCTGACATAAAATTAAAAACTCTTCACAAAAAACTCTTAGCCCTTCCGAGGCGCTTTGGGGTAAACTGCAGGTCCCTCCATTTGTTGGAAAAACATCAAGACACAAAATCACAAGTTGGAGGAGCAGTTCGCCCAAAATCTACCGATAAAGCTAATTATACTAAATAATTTATATGCTTTGTGTCTAAGATATTATTTACAACAACTCAAAGGATTTCGCATTGTAAATACGAAATCCTTTCAATAACTATTTCCGTTGGAACACTTTCGTTTACATAAATATGTAGATTAATTACGGAAATGGAATTTTGCATGAACTATTAGCTTACTACAGCTAAAGAGAACCGACGTATTTACTTTTGAAATAACACATTATTTACTAAAATCCGAGTATATGTATGTATATTTGTATGTAGGTACACACACTCCGGTTATTTAAGTTTATTTGAATGCGAATTTTGTGCTTTGGCTCCAAAAGTCTAATTTACCCAAAGTTGTCAAATCACAAAACCGCAGGCGGCCACATCAAGCATCTCCGGTGAATGAATGAATGAATGAATGCCAGCAGCTGTGCGACGTCCTTCAAAGTCTATGTGGATGAGGGGAGAGAGAGAGAGGGAGGGGAGAAAGAGAAGGAGGTTGCTGGAACAGCACAAATCAACTAATTGGATGCAACAGACGCTCATTACACATTACAGAGGAGCTAAATGCAAATGTAAATAAACACATACACACACACACACACACAGATGAACAAACAAATATTATGGCATACCATTGGACGCAGTTAACAAGGATATTTAATTTCAAACCATAATTTCATTACCGTTCTGAAAACATTACGTAAAATACATGCGATATTGTTCAATATTTAGTTTTGTGTGCTGGAATTCCACACTCACCCACACATACACACACACACACACATACACACTCACGCAAAACAAAGTGCGTCTCTCATTTCACTGGGAAAGTCGCAGGGAGGTCCAGGTGTTTGGGCGCTATTTTGACTGACTGCCACCCGTTTCGGCTTTTGGTCGCTTTGGCCACAGTCTGCAGCACAATACACTACTACTATTGTATAATAACGGTTTTGTGGTTGCAATTGCAAATTGTGGCAATAACAATAACAACAACAACAACAAGTACTTGGTAAAATATGTGTACAGCAGCGAGCCATAACAAGTGGATTGAATAAATTACAACAAGAACAAGCACAACATTCGTAATGGTAGCAAAAATATCCACGACAAAAACAACAACAATAAGAATAATGGAAACAACCTCAGTGCAATACTAAAACCGCAGTCAGACTTTCGCTTGTGACATCTATGTGGACTTCCGGTTGCCACATAGCCATCAGGGATGCTTCGGAGCAAAATATTGAAAGTTCCCTACTTTCGGCTGGTTTGACATTTTGTGATATAGTTATAGCTAAGAATATTTATCTGGCTTGCCTTTGACTCCAATTTCGGTAAACTTCGAGATCTGCTCTAAAGTCATTGGCGACTCTCATTGGTCTGGTACTGCGTCCTGTTTGCCGCTTATGCGACTTGAGCAATGCCACACCAGTCGTTTCTTTTTCTACCCGTCAGGCGACAAATGACGCTCTCCACCTGCTCGTTCCGACGGAGTGAAGAGCATCCTTTCAACACCATCATTAACTCTCTTCTCGTTAATGGCGTTATCGGAATCTAGCTAACTAAAGGTAGTCCACGAATTCAGAGTAATACTTTCACATTTAAGGTCTGGATACTGTAGCAGACTGATCAATGTAGTAAGTCCCCGCACGACAGTAACCACATCTTTGCATGCTCTGGTCTGATCTCTTCGAAATAGCTATTTTCTTGGTCCTCCCCATCAGGAGGTCCCTTTTTTTCGTGAACTATAGAATGTGGCCGAATATTTTATGTCCATCCTTAATCTATAAGTCTTTTGAAAAACTCTTTCTCGAAAACTCATAAAGCCAACTTATCGGATATACTTATTGCTCATGCTTCTGTCCCATATAACAGAACGGGACCGATGAGGAATTTGTCTATCGTGCACTTTTGAGTAAACCTTAGGCAAGATCCAGTAGCCAATTCCTGTTGAGCCTTACGTCACAGCTAAAAGAGAAGAAACTGTAGTAGAGTTACTTCGACATATTCCGCTTAAGGGTTCATTGTAACAACGTCTGTTCATCAAAGGTACGGCTGTGAGGAGATGACACTCTTCGAATTACGAAATTGTGAGCCGAGCTTGGCTCTAAGCACGTATATATCGGCTCCAATGAAGTCTCGTATGGGAACTTCCTGATTATTGCCTGCGAGAGGAAATTCAACTTTTGGATTCCGGCAAATTTCAAATCGTTCTGTCTGCATATGAGGCAAACTCTGTCTGTGTATTCTCAGATCGCAACTCCAGTATTATCTCCAATACTGACGGTCATTTCGGATCCAATAAAAAAGTTTAAACATTTCCGCCAATTTCTTTTCAGAAGAGCTGTGAGTTCTGTGAGGCCTTAACCATCGTTCGATCGTCCGATTTATCGAGCTTACGAATGGATTTTTACATTGAAGTTCAAATCGAAACTTCGGACTTTTTACGAGATATCGGTTTATTTTCTTGAGTATACCTGGAGGGCTTGGCAATCCCTGCGGAGAGGTGACCGCAACTAAAAATTTCTGTAACTTTGGATGTTGGTCATACCAAGACTCGAATCCTGGTATTTCGAATGGTAGTATGGACTGTTAACCGTTCGGCAGTTGCGATCGCCGGGTAAAACTTATGTGGGGAAATAATATATCTACGAAAGCGATTAGGATTGCCCGGACCTTTTTCTTCATTATTCTGAGGATTTTTTTTTGTAACTGGGTTTGAAATTTCAACCGAAAAAACTTCGGTTCCGCCTCTGGTTTGAATAATTGATGAACTTCATAACATCTCCAAGAGTCGTCCAGTCACATATAGCAGCACATGTCATTGGTGTTTGTGCAGGAATGACATTGGCGGCAGGTTTGTACATATTTATGTAGGACGGTGCATAATTCTTACAGCAGTTGTTCGCACCGTGTTGGATGGAGGTATTTGCTCTTGCTGCTTCCTCTTCCCTTTCCTAGGCAACCAGCTGTTCTCTGCTGCCGCCATTGCTGCTGTGTGGTTTGTGTCAAGCGTGTGTCGCATATGTGGCATATGCCACCTATGTATGAGCTACGCAAGTGCATATTAAGCATACCATGTTTTCACTCTGTACTGTATTTTGTTGTTGTGTTTCTCACACCATTCTCTGTTTGTAACTACATTTAGAACAATATTTCATGGGAAATTTAAATCAAATTGTTTACAAACTCATACATTAGGCAATTAGCTCTATTGAGTTGTATGCTGAATGGCATATTCACATACATACGTAAATTAGTTGAAATTTCCTGTAGTGAGAAGTTGAGGTACTTTGAAAAAATGCTGGTTTTAAACTAGTATTTCTAAGGTGAAATTATACCAGTTGGCTATATGTTGGCAAGTCATCACAAAGGGGATAAATAAGAATTTCCACCACGATACCACAGATATGTTATTTTCTTTTTGACCACACCATGACCATAGGTGTGTTGTATTTTTTGTTTACATGTTGTTGTGTTATTAGGAAGTTAGTCGGTAGGCTTCGTGTAGTCACAATAGCTGAGTCTGGTATGAAACTCACATGTTCTCTTTTTAAAGAATTTTAAAATTGACTAGTATTTAACTAGTATGAAGCTGATGCATATCTGAAAAATTGACATTTCGTCAGGTAATGCCTTATTAGAAAAACTGTCATAGAGAAAATACAGGTCAGAAGAGCTTGTTTGGCAAACTAGTCTTTATATAGCTTTCAACTAGTACATTTGACTGCTTGGTTTGTGTTCAGACACAAATTTCTATGTTTATTCCACTCTATCTCCCTTCAATAGTTTTTGCCATTCATTCCGAATTTATCATTTAGGTTCAGTTTATTGTAATTAGAAATTAATTAAGTACATTTGGTAATGCTTATTTGAATGCAATTTGTTGTGTGGCATATTTTAATTAAACTAAGTAGAGGCCCACTATTGTGGTGTGTGTGGTATTGCTTTGATCAGCGTGATTTTGGAATTGACAAGTGTGAGGAATTTTGAATGGAAATAATTCTGTCATTATTAGAGTCTTTATTGAAATACAGCAAGTAGTGAGTTCTAGACTAGTTCACCGTTCGATCTAAAATTTCGGAAAAGGAATAAGTTCATCACTAAATTGGACCATGAAGAAAAACCACTGAATTTTGATCCAAAGAAGATATTTCCGTCTATATTTTTGTGTGATTTTTTGAGTTTAATGTCCAGCTTATTGATCTTCTCCTCTCAGTTAGAGTGGCAAAAAATAAACAACAGAGTAAGAGAGAGAGAGAATGAAATCTAATGAAATTTGAATTGTGAATTAAAGTATGAGCCATTTACCGTTTGCCCTTTGTACTACTACTTCTTTGAGCCTAGACATCTTCCCTCCTTACGAAATGGTTACGTTTATCCTTTAAGAAAATTAAAAAGTTTTGAAAACTTACTTCCAATCGCAGCTTCAAGAAAATTATGCACGAAATCTTGGTGAAATCACTCGCCTTCCGGGCAATCCGGTTATCGGACAACCCAACTTGCGCACCTACTCATCCTGTGCGTTCAGAGGAAAACATTGCTTCTGCAGCTTAAAGTGTGCTCAAACGGCCGTTCGCAATAATTAAATATAATATATTCCAATTGATCCAAGAACTGATGACTCATGACTATGCGATGCGATTTAGGAGAGTCAAATCGGGCGATATCCCTCCTGTTCTCAGTAGCGAAGACACTTGAGGCCTTACTGCTTCCATCCACCATCTGAGTCCAGCAGCCCATGAGCATGGCTTCCGCAAAGTGTATAGTACCACAACAGTACTTAACGTCATAAACACCCAGTTGGTCAATGGTCTTAACCAAAACCGGCATTGCGTGCGAACTGCACTGGTACGAGTAGTAACCAGTGGGGTCCTCTCACCATTATTGTTTAATTTCTATATTTCGTAGCTCCCTCTTCCAGCAGAAGGGTCCTGGGTTAAAGTCCTTGATATTATATGCGGATGATTGCTAGATATTGGCGTCTGACCAGGATATTGATGATCAGGTACCACTTTTTTACTACACGATAGATAAAAATTCAACCGACCAAATTCTCGGATGAAGGAGTACAGGCTCGAACTAGATGTGAAGGTCGATGGCGTGAAAATTCCGACCGTAAATAACCGAAAGATACTACGAGTCACATTTGACAGCCTGCACTCCTTCACTCCGGATATGAACGCACTTGCTGCAAAACTCCAGAGCCACAACAAAGCACTCAAAGCGCTAGCCGGCAGCACCTGGGGTAGCGTAAAGACAAAGAAACCTTGCTGGAAACATACAAAGCAATCGGCCGGCCGGTCGTTAACTATGCTGCACCGATCTGAGCACTGGGGACGAACGAGACGAAGATGAAGGAGCTACAGGCTTGCCAGAACACCGTCCTCAGAAACCTCCTCATGTCGCCAGAGCATCACTTGCATAGTAAAACATTTATACTACTAGTTAAGAGACAATGCTTTGCTGTCGAAGCAATTCCTATTGGGATGGGATACCCTAATAGGCATCAGGCACATCAGAAAGGGAGTACTAGACTTAAAGGACACCATCCAGCAACAAGTTTAACAACCGCTGAACAGGACGGTATATAGACAGACACTGAACGCCATTCACTAGGTCTTAGTTAACAGCTTCAAAGACTCCACTGTGAATGGCGTACACGGAGTTAAGTCACCTATAACAGACGCAGAGCTGGAGCTGCCTCGTGAGACCCGCGTAATACAATCGCAACTTAGGTGTGGATACTATTGCAGGTTAAACACCTACTTATCCAGACTCGACCCCAACATACCCAACGTATGTTCTGCATGTAGAGAGTCTTCTCATGACACTAATCACCTCTTTAAAGGCCCCTTTAAACCAACACATCTAAGCCCTCCCTAACTTTGGTCCGAACCCGTCGAAACAGCTCGTTTTCTGGACCTCTCGTTATATGACCTGAATGAGTTGAAGATCGCTTGGCAGAAGATGAGCATTTTTACCGAAAATTCGACGGTAGTCACCATTGTAGCCATTGATAATCTCATAATCGAAAATGTGTTGAAGAATTGAACCAACAGCTGGAGGCATATGCATGAATTGGTCTTTCATCATTAACCATACTCTAGAGGCATTTATATAAAATTTTCATTTTTTAGGAATCAATAAATTCTGTAAGGCAACGGAGAATTAGCCAGAGAGCAGCTGAACTGATACCACTTTGACCCACTAAGAAAACCAAAAAAAAAAAAAAAAACAAAAAGCTTCAAAGAAATTTTCTTATGCATTGTGCAGACCGCAATACACATTGCCTAAAGTCTTAGACCGTCAGTTGTTTAAGCAAAATCGTTGTGTTTACTCGTCATGTTTGGAATTGCATTTATTCGTTGCGGCATTCGTTTGAGGTGGTTCACCGCGGAATAGTGCTTTCAACGTTTTATTTGGAATTATTTGATTTTTATTTATCTGTTTGTTGGAAAATCATCGAAATGCACATCATAAATTTCAGGAGAATTAAGGCCGAAAATACCATTGGCAATTACCCGCCTGAAGGGCAACATATTTTTGGTTTACGAGCGACGAGGCCGATGCCTTATCGGTTGAGCTATCTAAATACGGCGGCGCAAAACTGAAAAAAGTGTATGGAATATGGTAAGTCAAAAGAATGTTCGACGTTTGCGTTAGTTATCGTGAAATAAGCTTTTCCAATATCGCATATAAAGTTCTATTAAGCGTATTGTATAAAGAATTAAGATCAATTAACGAAGTGTACGAAGGTCATCAGCGTGGCCTCAGTGATGAAAAATTGTTCATACACCAGATATTTACAAGAAGCCAACAAATCTTAGAAAATACCGCGAGAAATGTATCGAGCCACAGTAGCTTTTCTTCGTTTTTAAAGTTGCATTATACGCTGGCTTATCTGAATTTTGTATACGAGGTGTGATAATTTTTCAAAAAATATTTATTTATTCATCAATAACAATCTTGTCCCCTTCAAAGTAATCCATCTCAGATATAACACACTTATGCCAGCGTTTTTCACCATCCTCGAAACACTTCTGAAACGTGTTTTTTGGTATCGCCAATAGCTCCTGCTTCGATTTTTCTTTTATCTCCTCAATCATAGCAAAACACTTTCTTTTCATCGGTGTCTTCAGTTTTGTGAAGAGGAAAATGTCAGCGGGGACCAAGTAAGGTGAATACGGTGGTTGAGGCATGATAAGAGTTTCGTTTTTGGCCAAAAACTCAGGCCAGCTCGATGTGTGAGCTGGTGCGTTATCATGGTGGAAAATCCATGATTGTTTTTTCCACAATTCTGTGCGTTTCTGACGAATTGATTCTCGCAAACGGAGCATAACTTCTAGGTAGTATTCCTTATTGTCCGTTCGACCTTGTGGCAAAAATTCATGAAGCACCACGCCATTCCAGTCGAAGAAAACAGTGAGCAAAACCTTCACATTTGACCAAACTTGACGTGCCTTTTTGGGTCTTCGCTCTTCTGGAAGCTTTCATTGGGATGATTGGGCTCTGGTTTCAATGTCATAGCCATACATCTATGGTTGGTCACCAGTTATGAAATTTTTGAGGTATTCTGGATCGTCGTTGACGATGTTTAACATCTCTTGAGCGATGTCCATGCGACGTTGTTTTTGCTCAAAATTTTGCAATTTTGGAAAAAACTTCGCTGCCGCACGTTTCATGCCTAAAACATCAGTCAAAATTGCTTGACATGAGCCGAACGAAATGCCAAAATCATCAGCAACCTCTCTGATAGTGATTCGATGATTAACCAAAACCACTTTCTTCACTGCTTCAATGTTTTTATCGGTTCTTGACGAGCTCGGGCGACCAGGACTAGCATTGTTATTGACATCTTCTCGGCCTTCCTTACAATAATATTAGTGTTGAAACCAACGCGAAATCGGCCATTCCAATAGTTACTACTTGAATCTTATATGCCATTAGAAGGTAACTTTGTTTTCGACGAAAAGAGGAGTACAGATTGAAAGCATGATGACATTCCATGTAAGTCGTCTTTGAAAGTTTTTGAGAGAAAGGTTTTGTACAAAACGGCCAAACCATGAGTTGTTTGACATATACGGCTATATAGGCATAGCTCAAGGAATTTAAAGGCAGGGGCTAAGCTAACTAGTTCAGGTCGTTCAGCTGGATAAAAATACCAGGTTTACTTATTTCATCAAAAGAAAAAAGCAGCTGAAGCTTACCGGTTGCTGGTAGAAACTTATGGTGAACATGCTCCAGTGATTAGAACATGTGAGACATGGTTTCGTCAATTTAAAAGTGGAGATTTCGATTTGATAGACAATGAACATCCTGGCGCAGCGAAAAAGTTCGAAGACGAGGAATTGCATGTTGATCCAACCCAATTGCAACAAAAATTAGCAGAAACACTACATGTGACTCGAGGAGCAATTTGCCAATGTTTAAAAGCCATGGGAAAGATCCAGAAGTATGGAAAATGGGTGCCACACCAGCTGAACGATAGACAAATGGAAAATCGAAAAACCGTTTGTGAAATGCTGCTTCAACGATTCAAAAGGAAATCTTTTCTGCGTCGAATTGTCACGAAAAATGGATTTATTTTGAGAACCCGAAGCGAAAAAAATCATGGCTTTCCCCTGGTGAAGCTGGCCCATCGACTGCAAGCCCAAATCGTTTTGGCCGTAAGACAATGCTCTGTGTTTGGTGGGACCAGTGTGGTGTGGTGTACTACGAGTTGTTAAAACCTGGTTAAACGATGAACACGGATCGCTGCCCCATCGACCGACAACAAATGATCAATTAGAATCATGCGTTGATCGAAAAACGGTCGGTATGGGCCCGAAGACATGGCAAAGTTATCTTGCAACATGACAACGTGCCGTCTCATACCGCTAAACTGGTGAAAGACACATTAAAAACACTTAATTGGGAAATATTATCACACCCGCCGTACTCTCCAGACCTCGCCCCGTCCGACTATCACCTTTTCGCATCGATGGGACACTCCCTTGCAGAGCAGTGCTTCGCTAATTTTGAAGAAGTCGAAAAATGGCTCGTCGAATGGTTTGCCTCGAAAGAGAAAAAATTTTTTTGGAATGATATCCATAATTTGCCTGAGAGATGGACGAAATGTGTAGAAACCAATGGTCAATACTTTGAATAAAAAAATTTTGAGATACCTCTGAAAATTAAGTGTTTTCTTTATCGAAAAAACCGGCAAATTTCACCTGGTATTTCAAAAATATTTCGATAAAATGCCCGCTAGACGAAGCAGAGGAAGAAGAAGCCATGAACGCTATTAAAACACCAAGTTTAGGAAGACCTGACTGGTGTCTCCTATCCAAATTTGTGCCGAAATGCACACGGTGTTGCCTTGCTTGGCTATTATTCATGTACTTGCATGAGAATATTATTATTGATATGTACACTCTGGTTTTATGATCCCTCAAAAAGTAGGTTAAATCCATATTTAAGTTAATTTTTTCCTCAATAATTCCTCACAAATAGCTTTTAATAAGGAATTATGTTTCTTGTAAAGAAAAAAATCTAATTAAATTTGGTTTGGTTTACAAGCGTTGGGCTTATATCCATGTGCATGTCAAATCCGTTCCCTTTGGCTTGCTTTGTAAAATATTGCAAATGACATGAACTAAATATAACGGTAAACTGCATTGCCATGGCAAAATTTACTAAGCCTAAAAGGCAAAAATATTTCTCTTTCATTTTTTGTTTGTGTAAAAAGTAACCATATTTTAGTGGTTGTTTTACATATTATATATATATATATATATATATATATATATTTATGTGTGTTTCACTAAAAGCCCAGCCTAATCGCTTTGAATGGGTATATAAATACAAACTAATTCATGGAATGCATTGGAAAGCATTTAAAGTAACAAATAAATATATATGTATATAAATAAATATATATGTATATGAATATCCTTTTGCTAACTTTAGGTTTGTATTTGTGTTTATGCGCATAAATCGTAGAACAAAAGACTATAATAACATTGGCAAGTCAACGCAAATCCTACGATAATTGCACAGGTAGCACGCAGTTGCCGGATAAGGGCAATGTAGATAAATGAAAGAGATTTGAGCGCAGTATCCTTTGTGTGCATACTCGTATGTTTGTAAGTAGCAGGTACATTCTATTGAATATAAAACTGTCACAGAATAATAAAGTTTATGTGCAATTTAGAGTAGCTCAGACTAAAAGCGATAGCCAAAGTTAGAGGAGGCGAAGGAGGAGGAGGAGGTGCTGAAAGCGGTTGGGTTGTTAAGGGCGCTATTCAGGCCGATTAAGTATCCACCCACAAAGCGGACAGACATGCAAGCAATGTAATAAATACCTGCTAACGCAGCACTGCCCACATGCAAGGCAATGAAGGTACGCTCAGTTGTAGTGGATGAGTATTCCCTAACTACTTCTAATAAGTCCTTGTATGCGCGCACCTGCAGGATAATAAATGCAAGTGGTTATTTGTAATCGCATGCAACGCACGGTCCTAGCCCCCACAAGCAGCTTTATTTCACATATATATATATATATTGCTCAAATGAAGAGGCTTCCCTTTCCAGATATATTAATCTGCCCACCCGCCAATGAAAATCTCGAAATTCTGCTTATTTACTGCACTTATGATTTCGCTGACCATTGCTAACTGGCCGTTGAGGCTTACTTGAGGTTGTGAGATTTTATGCCGCTGTAACGTCTGCCACCGTCTGGCACGCTTCAATCAGTCTTGTCCTCGGTTGCTGTGGTCGCACGCTGCGTGTGGTAATTTTAAGCTTCATTGCTTTTAATCGCAAATTTATTTGTATACTCATAATCAGTTTATACCTTTGTGTCTTTGTGCACAGATTCATACCTTTGATTTTGTCTCCTTTGGTTGTGTGCTTGTTCTGCTGCATTGTTGGTTCTGTGTGTCGTCATAGTGTCCAAAAGTCGACTGATCGGCGGTGCTGTGCTTATGGTTGTGAGCTTAATATGTACGAGGTCTGACAATAAAGTTTTGAAACTGATTATATTGTCGCGATTGTGGTAACCCTGCGACCTTTCCCTTCTCCCGGCATCCTTCTCCTCTCCATTGATATATTTGCCATCGCTCTAGCTTGTTTAGTTCGCCTGCTGTGTCGTGTTGAGTAAATCCAGACGAGCATCAACCTAAGCCGAGGTATCGAACCACCCGAGCCTGATCGCTGAAAGTTCAGCGGACATATTTGGTTATCCAGTTCCGAACGCTTCTTTGCCATATTCAGGTCATATCCTTCCTTTAGTACGAGTACTCATATTGCCATTAGGGAGGAATAGTGAACCATTTCCGGTTTCGTAGTAGGCCCTAAATAGTTAGAATGAAACCAAAAACGAAATGAAAAATTCAGAAATCTTCCTCATCTCTGTTCAGGAGACTATTACAAGTATATCCGGACGCACCAACCAAAGAACACTGGAAGAAACTGTAGTGTAAGGAGGGAGTACCAATCATGGATACATTGCCTTCAACCAAAGTACACTGGCAGCTTTGGAGGCAGCGAAGAGTCGGAAAAAAAACTTAATGGGTATGCGTCTAAGTGCATTCTTACCTTACAATACGATCAAACATTACACAATACTTTAAAATTAATCACACAACACCTTCGTTTTTCTGATACAAAGAACTCAGAGTTTTTGTTGAGGTTAGCTCATCGGAAGCCGGGCATCTTAAAAAAAAAACTGACTCGATTGGTTACACTTCTATTCGTCTCACGACTGCCTTCACAGATTCTCGATGCCTCCAAATACCTTAGGGTTCGTAAAGTTGGTGGTGGCGGCCGCAATAGCCGAGTGGTTAGCAGTGCATAACTACATCTGGAATGTCTTGGGCTCGAGCCCAGTACCGATCAACATCCACAATTATAGAAAATTAATTTCAAGTCGCCTCTCGGGAGGGTAAGTTAAGTGCTGGGATTGAATTTCTGTTGGAAAAAACATTATAGTGCACATCAGGGGGAGGAAAAGCTGGGTCAAAAGCGCTAATTATAAAGGGTGATCTAGGTAAAGGTACTTTCAATTCAGCGCCGTTTACGACTTGGCGCATTTTACGTCGAGATCTTAAATTGAAAGCGTACAAAATACAGCTTGTGCAAGAACTGAAGCCGTTCGACCTTCTGAAGCGACATCCCTTCGCTCTATGGGCTTTTCAAAAGTTCCAAGAAGATCCGATGTTTCCAAGCCAAATTTTGTTTAGCGATGAGGCCCATTTCTGGCTCAATGGGTATGTAAGTAAGCAAAATTTCCACATTTTGGACGAAGTGCAACCTGAAGAGATTCAAGAGCTGCCATTTCAACCAGAAAAAACAACGGTTTGGTATGGTTTGTGGGCCGGTGGAATCATCGGTTCATATTTCTTCAAAAATAATGCCGGTGAGAACGTAACCGTAAATGGCGACCGTTATCGCGCCATGATAATCGCTTATTTGGTGCCTTAAAATGAAGCTAGTGATCTCGGCGACATTTGGTTTCAACAAGATGGCGCCACTTTTAACACATCGCAACAATCAATGGATTTATTGAGAGAACACTTCGATAAGCAGATAATTTCACGTTTTGGGCCGGTCGATTGACCACCAAGATCCACCCTAGACCTCATTCCCAATTACTCCTCTTCTAGCTAACCCATTCAATAAAGGACAGTAAAGTATGTGACAAGGAGATATAAACAAAATATTCCCTAAAAATTTTGCATGCTCTGATTCGACACTGGGCACTTATTTAAATTAAGGCCTGATTACTTAAGGTCAGAATAACAGTCAAAAGCTTTTGGTATGGTACGTTAACTTTGGTCCAATAATGTAAGTAACTGAAGGAGAAGAAATAGGCCCATCAAAATGTATACCGGTATGATAAGAAGGACGATCTGAGTTTATTGAACCTTGTACGGCTGTCCATCTGTTTGTACTCAAATTAGCCCCTCAGGTTTTGAGATATTTTATATACAGATGCATTGCCATATTTAAACGTTGTGTACGTCGCCTTATTCACGATATATTTGTTTTGAAAATGTATACGCGAGAATATTGTCGAACCTGCCAGATGGGACCAATTCAGCATATAGATAGCGACCGATTTGAGATTTTGGGTGTTGTTGTAACCGCAAAAATATTCCTCAAAGTAATTTTAGGGGAATGTTGCGGGAGTGACAGTCCTTGGCCGGATAAAAAATCCGGGTCGTTCCTGTATAAAAACCCGACTGTCGCGGGAACTATTAGATTTTTGTCGCCTCTTACGACAGACATGCCTTACCGCGGGTAAATTCTTGAACCCCTAACCCGCAGGGGGGGGGGGGAGGGTGAGATCTACGATAATGAAATTTACGAACTCCAACGACAATGACATATATGAAACTCGCATTCACCGATAAACCGAATCGGTAAAACTCCGTCAAATAAGTATATTTTCCTGCTTTATGAGTAGATAATCGTACAGTTGCTCAAGAAATTTGGTAAAATTTTAAGGAAATTTGAAGAGACCGAATCGGTTACAAATTTTGTAAGGCCTGAGCATTCTCATATTTCTCCTTCAAACTCAAATATCGCTACTGAAAGTGAAAGTGTATCGGAAGATCTGAATGTTGTTTCTCAAGATGCGACTTTCTTACGGCGCATCATGGCGTATTCTTCACTTGGACTTATGGTACACCTACATCCATATAAAGTCCACCTCACACAAAAACTGAAGCCGGCTTACCATTCATAGCGCCGATAATACGTCGCCTGGGATTGGATGGCGATTTTTCTTTTCGATACACATTTCTCTCTCGGGGGATACGTAAATATTATCACATTTTGGTCTTCGAGAATCTTCATATAATTGAAGAGAGATTAGATCTTACTCTTTTGAAAACGGCGAGTCTGCCATTGTTAAGTCGGAGGGTTATGATCGTTTGATAAACGCTTTTTTTTGGCCTGCTATTGAAGAACATGACTTGGACACTATCTGGTTTCAGCAAGATGGTGTCCCATGCAATATAACACGAGCGAATATGGATTTATTGCGAGAGAACTTTCTTATCTTTGGCTCGTCTGTTGGCGAAGTCAATTGCCCACCGAAATCGGATAGCTCTGTACATGATTAAAAAATTCTATAAGGTAATTTCAAGGGAATTGCGGGGCCGATGTGATATCCGCACGCAGAGCAGTCATAACCCTTGCACACATTCCGTATGGGCATTCTTTCCTCGGCTAAGTATTTTTTGTTTGTTAACCTTCACTAGAATGGAACATAGATGAAGAGAAATCAGTAGAGTATTACCTATAGCATTGCCCAGATATCAGTGCGGTCCGTTATTGTTTCCCACGAAATTTATTCTTTGATTGACTTGCAGATCTGCAGAGCATCTGCAGGCATTATTATATCGCGGAGGCTCACAAAACACACCAAGTGGTCCGATCATCTGGAACAATGAGAGAAATCTTCTTCCCAGAACAAACATTGGTATCACAACGGGCCAATAGGCCTAAGGGCGCTTAATTAGGGTTCCGTGACCGAGCAACTTGTTTAAGTAACTAACTGACTAGATTTCCAAATCTCAATATATGTATGTATTTCATTTAAAAGTGGAAGACTTTTTTTTGAATTGTTGGTATCGGCGAGCCCATTCCAAACGATTTTTCATATTCTTTTCTGAAAGCCACGGCTTCTTTCGGGCTTTACATCCTTTTAAACCTGCTTCCAGATGTCTTCTTCTAGCTGTTCGAGCACTAACTGGTTTACTAAATTCATCCGAAAGGGCAGCTGAAAGAGCAGAAGAAGATTCATTGCGATCCTTGAGAGACTCGCGTATAAGTATTCGGTCTTCTCGTTTACTGGTTAGACGCTTTCTTCCAATTTTTGATTTGTTATGGTGGGATTTCGTCTCCACAAATCGCCTGATAGCACATTGGACCGCGCACCGCGAACATCCCACCAAATTGGCAATCTCAATCTGAGACTTACCTTCTTCACTTAGAACTTGAATTCTAACTCTATCATCGTAACTAATTTCACTTTTTTTAGGCATTTCGATAAATAGGAATTGTTTTTATAATATTGGTAACTTTTCACTAAATGTAATTTACACTTTCACTTTCAAATTTTAAATGGGAAAATGACAATTTTTAGGTTTAGCTTACCCAGAGTGCTATGACTTTTAATATTACACAATTTATTCGTTAGTCAACAGTTAAGCATTCACGTATGACATTTACAAAAAGAAGTGATAACTTTGATAGCTACATTTGAGAAAGCTTGTATTTTTGTGGGGTGCCTAATACTTTTGGCCAAGGCTGTACAAGTAAACGTTGTCACTGGAAATTATCAAAATTGGAGAGCTCTATAATGCAATCCCCGCCCGACCGTTTTATTCAGATATTGGAATTAATATTTAACCCTAAATTGAAATACCATAAATTTGTCAAAGTCATGAAAGATATAAAGCTCTTCTTTCTTGTCTTTTTAATGCCGAATTTAATCAAATAAATTTCTAGGAGAAACTTTAATTAAAACAATGCATCAGTAATGATAAGTAATTAAATAAATAATAGTGAGAAAATAAAGAGAGATTTGCCAAATGTGATGGAATTCATCCGCCAACTTGTAGAGACTACAGAATAAAGAAACTGAAAGCGAGATATTCAAATGCAAAGAACATTTAACAATTGAAAGTTTTGTCAGTTGAATATTTGTGAGTTTTCTTAACAACAATGCTAACTTTTGTATTTTTGTACATATGTATCTTTGCATGTACATAAGAATTTCAATATGACAATAGAATAGAATTGTTTTAAAAAATTAATTGAGTGTAAATAAGTTTTCATAATTGTTGTTAATTTAATAACAATAATTTTCTTTTCAGTAATTGAGTTGGAAATTAAATAAAAGGCAAGTTAACAAAAGTCGGTGGCAAAAACTATTAAGAAGAATTTTGAATTAATTTGTATGAATATAGAATACATGTGCACATACATATACCAATGCAAATTTATATAATTTTGAAATAACAAATAGTTTTTGTTAGTTTATCGTGCAAAGAAATTGACATTCGGTAATGAAAATTACACAAGTTCAAATGCTTAAATTAAATTTAGAAAATTATTCCAATGAAGAGATATACATACATACGTGCTGCTATGTATGCACGGTTGTGTGTCTGAGGTATTTTATAATTTGCAATAGACTTTAATTGGACTTAGAAATAATTGCTTTCACATAATAAGTAAATTAGCTAACTTGTAGTAATTACTGTTTTCGAACTCGATTATCATTAGATTTAATTGAATTTGTTGTGAAAATCATTATATGGTTTTAAATGAACCTAAGTGCCTAGTGGATTTGAAAATTTAAATTTTGTTAAAAAGAAATGGCGAAAAATATTAAAAATTCTTTAGATCAAAGGCTTTTTACTGCGCAAATGACATTGGTCTAAGACCAAAAATAATGAGCTGCTTGAATCATATGCAAGAGAATCGTGGCAGTCAAAAACCGACAAAGCTGCAGAGGTGCATAGTTTTTTAGCAGAATATGGTCAGACGAAAGCTTGCCCGACAATTTGAATATAAGTATGCGCTGTGCAATTCATAAAAGAGAGGACCCCACAGTGTGATAAGCCTCCTTATTATCCCATATAATGTCCTATCGAGCGTCCTATCAATCGTATTGTGTGAAAGACGAAAGCTCACAGTCAACAGTCTGATTGTACCTTATCAGTTTGACTTTAGACCTGGTAACTCCACCACTGACCAGTAATTCACCATGCACTAAATTTTCGACAATATCAATGAAAAAGACTCATTACACATAACCTTTTCATCGATTTTAAGGCTGACTTTAACAGCAGAGTAAGAAGATTCCCCTACGCCGCTATGTCTGAACTTGGTATTCTAGCGTAGTCAGAATTGGGAAGGACCGCTCTGTCCCGTTTCGATTTTCTGTTCGATTTTCTGTTAGATTTTCTTAGGAAACAACGAAGGAGCTGTCGTAATGGTCGATGTCGATCGTTGCCATGGTATTCTCAGATATATACTATTTGTTTCCACATATTGGAGAGAATGACATGACCACATGCGCTGATACATTTAAACGATCATTTGACGGGATCGGCCAGATTAAACCATTTTAACATATGTATGTACGAGTGGAGACGAGAAAACGCAAGATAGCTGAGGATATGTTAGACGAAATTTCACAACAACGCAAACAGAAATTCACGATGTGATTCTCTTCGGGTTTCGGCGCAATTTACAGCCAATAAAAATATTCAGCGAATGCCGAATTGCTTATGGAACGATTTAACGGGCTTTAAAAACTATATCTAAGTGGTTCCGAAGATTCCAGACTGAAAATTTTTTCGGGAGATCGATCGAAATCTTCCACTGATGACGTACTGTAGCTCTGATGAAGTCCAAAATTGCCATGGCTGTATCGCGAATATTAAGTAATCTTCTGGGATATACGAAGAAATCTGCTTGATGGGTACCACGAATTTTAAATGTGGCCCAAAAAGAGGCTCGAGTGCATTTTGATCAATTTTTTCTAAACAAATTCGAAAATGGTGAGTTTAGCAACTTTAGTAAAGTCGTTGTAGGTAACGAATCTTGGTTCAATTAGTACGATCCAGAAACCACAGAGCAGTCCATGGTATGCAGCCCAACAAGAGCAAACCCACCCATAAAATCTAAGCAACAAAAATCAGCAGCAATAGTAATGAAGTCAGTTTAATTCACCAGATCTAAAATCGTAGCTGCTATCCCACTGGAAAAGGGCCAGACGATAACTGCAAAATGGTACACTGAAGATTGCTTATCGAAAGGTTTTTATAATTTGTTGGAAAACAAGAAGAAAGAGGATTTGCGGCGCTACTTTTTCATCATGACAACGCGCCATCTCACATTGCTGAAATAAAGAGTAATTTTATTCCGATCTTAGGTATCGAAGAAATACCTACGTCCAGTAGCAAATTTCCCGGATACAACACCTTGTGATTTCTGGTTATTTCCAAAAATTACAAAAAAATTAAAAGGAAAGGTCTTTAATAGCAACGAGGAGATAATTAAGGCGGTCAATGCTGAACTTGATAAGCTTAAAAAGCAAGATTTTGAAGACTATTTTCAAAAGTGGATCTATAGAAATGCATTGAAATCAGTGGCGATTATGTAGAGAAGATAAAAAAGGACAAAGATTACGAATAAATACAAAAAGATTTTTTTTCATAATTGTTTTTTGCGGCCATACATACTATTAATGTTTTTTATAAGTTTTTTTATAGTGAGCTAAAAGGCCTGGTTTGTTTGTATGAATTGAATATTTTGTTATACAACAAAGAAAAATGGTAGAAGTGATAGCTGTTTCGGAGATCACCTCATCTCCTCATCAGACTTCTTATGGCAGAGATTTTCTTTTTGTTGTTTCTGGCCAACTTACCGAACTTTTGTTAATCACCTCATAAAAGCTTGAAATTGGATATTCTACATACGAATCCAGAAATAAATATTGATAGGAGCTTAATATCCAATTCTAGAATGAACTACCATTTTTTATGATCATGAAGGGTATAAGACAGCCCGTCTCTCTACTTTTATAAAAACTTTGAAACGAAAATTTTTCATGGCTCACCCCTTCATGGCATTCTAGTTAACAACTAGTATATTTCCCTAATAGGTGTGTATTATATGTATTTATACTCAAATGTAAATGAATGCAAAAAAGTTGCTTTTGCCTTTTCGATTAGCATCTCTTTACACCTTGCGGCCATTCCAGTTAATTACTTGTATTTTCACAAAATTATTAAACGAAAACATAAAATGATGATAAATGAAGATGTTTCATTGATTTCACATTTATTTACATTTCTGGTATTTTGATTAACAAAACTGTCTCAAAAAAAAAAAAAAAAAAAAAAATAATAAAAAGTGAGATTATCATTATTTACACAAGAAATTCGCATAAATTCATTTATTCACTTTTAAATGAAGTATAAAACAAACAAATTATTGAGTAAAATTTAATTTCAACGAATGTATATAACTGCATATCTACATATACATATATTCAAAAGAAGAAGAGATATTGAAACCCGGCAGTGTAAAGTGATGGGGTTAAGAGTATGGCTTGTGGTGGGCAAAGTAGCATTTAATTAATAATTGATAACTCAGTGCTGTCAACATGGTAAAGATATGTAGATATAGGTAAATACATACATACGTATGTACTATCTGTATATTCATTTATATTTAAAGCTTGCTTACAACTTGTTGCTGCAGCATTTTTCATTTCATTTTGCTTTAAATTTTTAGTCTTGGAGTTGTTTCCTAAGAATATATTCGTATGTATGTATATAATCGTATGTCAATATTTATATTGTACTATGTTCACTGTCCTCAACAAGCTGGTTTGCCTGATTGCATGTTTATTTTATTGCAGAATTTTTTCTTCGGCTTTTCTTATCGCTGCAGGTATTTCATTAAGAAATATTTTTGAGATTAATAAATATTTCATAATTAATTGCTTGAGGATAAACGTGTATATATGTAGGAAGGAAGTTTACTTTAAAGCAAGTAATTTTAATGAAACCAAGAAAGCTACAATGAAGAGTTGTCAAAACAATTTCAACTGGTCTGCCTCATTAATATTGGTCAAGTAAAAAGTAGTCCAGTATTTTTGTAATAGGCAGCCTTAGTGAACTACGCTAGATGGCGTTAGAAAGATGATATTTTGTATTAAAAAAGATAACGAAATAGTAAATGTTCATCACTCATCTCAGTATTGTTTGAGCGCTTGCCAAAGATGGACATCAGCATAGAGAAAATACGTTAAATTCTACAATTTTTCTTCGATGAAAGTTTTTATGGACTTGATATTGCAACAGTCAATCAGGCCTAATTTTAGTTTCGTCGTTTTCGTTCCGGTAATTTTAATATAAAAGATGATTGACGGAGTGGAAGGCCAACTGTCGAAAATTTCGCTAGTCTGACCGTCATGCGTAGTCAAGCCCGGTCGTCATGCGAGTACCATTTCCTTGCTGAGGACAACAAACCCAAAAAACAACAGTTTGGAACTACTTGAAATAATCTGGATACACAAAGAAGCTCGAAGCAGAAACCCAAAAAAATTTACCCATTTCTGAAGCCGATGGTGACTTGGTGATGAGAAGTGGATCACATAGAGCAACTTCAAATGAAAACGGTCGTAGGCGAAGTGACGAACGGTCTCCAAACTGGTATTGACGGCGAGAAAGGTTTTGTTGTGTACTCATTATGAGCTGCTCCCCTACGGCCAAGCTTATATCATTCGGACCTGTACTATCAGCGCACCAAGCTTTGGCCAACACGAGGGGAATTACATTTCATCAGATTCATCTGCTTCTATCTACGGCGAATGATTTGGTTTGTGAGGAATTAGCCTCAAGAATGCCTGTAAAAATGATTGTTCCAATTTTTTATAAATAAGATCAAGGGGTTTCGTGAGCTGGTACGATGAGGACTGCCGTACCGCAGTGGAGAGAAAACAGACTGCCTACCTCACAACCTTGCGATCGACCACTACACGTGCGGGATGGGATAGATACCGAGAACTTAAGAGGGAAGCAAGACGCATCTGCGGATGGAAAAAGAAAGAACACGAGATCCGTGAGTATGAAGAGCTTGAGAAGCTGTACTCCTGTAGGATATAAAGAGGTAATCTAGCCACCGATGCCCAGTGCATATTGAATTTATGGAGAGAACACTTCTCCAGCTTACTGAGTGAAAGCAGTGAAAATGGAGCATCCATAGATGGTGAACTCGAAACCCTAATAGATGACGATGGAAAAGACGTTCCATTGTCGGACCATGAAGAAGTTCGAATAGCAATCGCCCGCTTAAAAAACAACAAAGCGGATGGAGCTGACGGCCTACCGGCAGAACTATTCAAACATGGCAGTGAAGAGCCATGCACAATGCAAAAAAAAATTTATGTAGCACTAAACTTTTTTTTGTGACTCTTGACAACAGAGACCAGATCAGATACCAGAGCTTCTTCATAGATGAGTAAAGAACAGTTTGCATGTGACAAATGTTGGTAAATTCATCGGCATTCCAATTCCCCTCGATTTCTCTATGCCCAGCATATTTTAGACTTAATGACTTTCGCCTCGAACTTCGCTTTAACTTTAACTTTAAATTTATGTACATACAAATGTGATCAGAAAATGTACCGAAAAGGCTTCAGAGAAGAAAAGTTGCCGAAAAGTTTTTGAAGTTAGATATTACTTATAAGCCAGCAGCTTCCAGAACTCTAGACAATATCAATTCCTCTTTATAAAACAGTGGTAGCCTTTTGGCCCGCCCGCCATCCATAGCAACCCAAAATAGGAAGATAAATAACTCTTTTCATCTGATTTCGTAAAGAATCGCAACACCCGAAGAATATGACCCAACATTCAGATCTTCTTCTTCTTCGCCTTTACTGGCGTACAGCCGAATTTATAACATTGCACTATTCGTCCGGACTACATGGTCAATCCAGCGTTTCTTCTCATACAGCTCATCATTTCATCGACTGCGGTATTCGCCATTTCCAACTCGTAGAGGACAATAAATCTTACGCAAAACTTTTTTCTCGAAAACTCCTAGTGCTGACTCATCAGATGTTGTCATCGTCCATGCTTCCGCACCATATAGCAGGACGGGAACAGTAAGCGACTTCGGTTTTCGTTCGTCGAGAGACGGAGCCAAGTCGCGAATGCGATGACTGTCTGTTTGATGACAGGAGCTATTCCGTTTTGTCCTCGTTCACTACCAGACCCATATCCATCGTTTTCTTATCCAGCCTGGAGTAAGCAGAACTAACGGCGTGGTTGATCGATTGGGATTTCGGGTTCACTATCTCCGGGTGTTTCATTCTCACTACCATTCAGCAAACCTTGAAACCTTCTGTAAGCCGTCGTATCTTTTCATAGAATTTTCGAGCATTACACTTGTCGGCCAGCTATGCAAGCTCTTCATGCTCACGCATCTCGACTTCTTTTTTTTCGGCAAATGCGTCTTGCTTCCCTCTTCAGCTCTCGTCGGTATCTATCCCACCCCGTACGTGTTTTGGTCGATCGCTACGTTGTGAGGTAGGCAGCATGCTTTCTCTCCACAGCGACACCGCATTCCTCATCGTATTAGCTATTTCTATGACCTTTTCGAAATCCAATGCAGTTGTACGTAGCTACTAATCTTGAAAGTATTCTCATTTTCTTCATAAGTACTCCTAGCAAGTTAAGATTGACTTTCGTTGATATATTTTCAGTTATTTTTTGCAGTTAACATATTTTAGTCCATAAACATCGTCCGCGCCGTGCTTTCAACTACTGAATAGCTTGAATTATACATCTCTTGTAATTTAAATCCATTCACTGTAAACTCTCTTTGCCACACAAACCCCGAAGCGCGCTCAAATACTACTTCCGTCGAAGTAATTACAGGTAATCAATATCGCACCAAAGCGCCATGCATTACATCAACTGCTCAACTAACCAATTTGGAGCGCCCACACCCAACCCTGCTTACGTTATCTTTAACTTTATCACGCTGTTACAACAAGCAACGCACCCCTCTCCCGGCGGATCCATCACCAAGTGCTGCTGGACGTGTAATTTTTTTGCGTTTTACAAGTGATTTCCAAGACAAATGGCGGCAACTCGGACGAAATCTGTGTAATTAGGCAAGTAATTAGTGCGGATTTACAATAAAAAAGACTCGACAAAACGATAGCGCGCACAAAGCACAGCAAAGGTGCGGAGGGTGGATAGGTGGGGTAAGTATAAAAAGTGGAAAAAACCATAAAACGCGTGGCTTTAGAAGCTGTGAAAAATGAAAAATTTGTAAGCGAAGCAACGCCAAAGCGCGGCGCTTAAAATGACTGAGTGTAAAAGGGTGAGAGAGGAATTGAGAATTTAAAAAAAAATATTAAAAAAATAATAAAAAAATAATAAAAAAAATAAAAAAAGTAGTTGCAGAAATAAAAATTTGATAAGAAAAAATCAGCAAAATAAAGCAGCGAAAGTGGAAATAAATTGCCAGCTCATTGCCTGACTGCTCCGATATTTTTGTTTTTTTTTTTTTGAGTGTTTATTTTCCATTTAACATTTGTGTTGAGTTTGGAAAATTCCGGCTGTCGCTGGCACTGGTTAGCTGCTGCTAAAACTACAACAACTTCTGACAATTAAAGCGCCAACCATCGTCAGCCCGTGTGAGCCAGCCGTGCAGCAAAACCGAACCGCAGAAAAGCGGAAGAGAGGCAACGCCTGCAGAAGAGAACTGTGAAATGGCTAATGGCAAGTGTGGCACAATAAAAATGGCGGAAGTACACACGCATGCACATGTACAGCCTTGACTAAAAGTATTAGGCACCCCACTAAAATATAAGTATTCTCAAATGTGGCTATCAAAGTTACCACTTCTTTTTGTAAATGTCTTACATGGGTATTTAACTGTTGATTGAAAGAACCAATTGTGTAATATTAAAAGTCATAGCACTCTGGGTAAGCTAAACCTAAAAATGGTCATTTTTAAAAAATTCATAAAATATTTTCGCATTTAAAATTTGAAAGTGAAAGTGTAAATTACATTTAGTGAAAAGTTACCAATCTTATAAAAACAGTTTATATTTACGACGACCGAATACTTATACGCGAGTCTCTCAAAGTTCGCAAAAAATCTTCTTCTGCCCTTGCAGCTGCCTTTTCGGTTGAATTTAGTAAACCAGTTAGTGCTCGAACAGCTAAAAGAAGACTTCTGGAAACAGGTTTAAAAGGATGTAAAGCCCGAAAGAAGCAGTGACTCTCAGAAAAGAATAGGAAAAATCGTTTGGAATGGGCTCGCCGATACCAACATTTCACGGAAGAAGATTGGTCGAATGTTCTGTGGTCTGATGAATCAAACTTCGAGGTAAGCTTAGATAAGATCGCTTTAAAGTATTAACAGCCATAGCTTCTTACCCTAGAGCAATTTTGAATACATAATACAAATCTTATGAAAAGATTATTTTTTCTTTTCTGCAGATATTTGGAACATCTGGTGTGACGTTCGTGAGGCGACGGGTAACCACTGTTAAGCATGGAGGAGGCAGCATTATCATCTGGGGCTGCATGGCTGCTGATGGCTTCGGCGGAATGTTCATTTGCGAGGGTCGCATGGACAGTCAAAAGTACATAAATGTATTAGAAGCTGTTCTTCTGCCTTCGTTAACGCGCATTTTCGGCGATACTAATTTAGACGGGGTTCAATTTCAGCAAGACAATGCTCCTTGTTACAAATCAGCGACTATGATGCGTTGGTTTAGAGATAACAACATTGTTTTGTTAGATTGGCCTGCACAGTCTCCAGATCTTAATCCCATTATTAAATCGAAGGGCTGACCTACTAAATATTAATGTTATTATCATTAATTCATTGTATTTTCACTGTTTTACTAATAAAACTTCATTATTTCACTTGTTAAAACAAAAAATTCAGTAATTAGTGGGGTGCCTAATACTTTTGGCCAGGGCTGTATTTATGTGTGTGTGTATGTAGTTGTAGTGTTAGTTTTATGGCCACAAACCGCATGCAACATTTGACTATATTTTGTCTTCACTTTTTCACGCTGCGCTTACCGTTCAGCGCTTTGTTTTCGAAGATTTCGTGCACATGCTCGGCACGGCAGCTGCTCAACGCTCAACTCTCAGGTGGATTATTATATGAAAATACTTTCTTTTTGCATATTTTTCTGCATTTCTTTACTCGCCGCCAGTTTTTACAGCTGTTCGGTGTCACATCTTTATATGAAAATTACTTTTACATGACAACCTGAGGTGGCTCTGTGTATGTGTGTGCGTGTGTGTGTTTGTGTGTTGGAGTGCAAAGCTTTAGAACTCTGTCGACTGCTGCTGTGGCTTAGAGTTTAATTTGCTATGCACTTTGCAATGGTTTGAGTGGCAGGAATTATATTTTCAACTGGCGAAAACGAACGAGAACATGAAAATTTGTCAACATTTTATAAATGTGAGAATAATTTGCTACCCAGCGAAGAAGTAGGTGGACATGACAAGTGAAAGGGAAAAAAGTGGTGTCCTTGTGGAAGGTCAGCGGCTGCAGTAACAAAGAGTTGAGCAGTGTTTGCTACTATATGAAGGGGCATGTGCTCTTAGCCAGATTGTCATCCGACCCGGCCGCGATAGTCACCGGGTACTGTCGTTTGTATGGCCAGGGTTGGAGTCCTGGTCCGACCAACTTTGAAAACTTATAGAAAATTAATTTAAATAAAGAAATTAAATGGATTTTTCGAACTACGGCCGACCCTTGGTCAGTGATCTTTACCCATCCGAGCTTATTTCTCACATGAAGTAAAAAACTACTTGTAAAAATCCATCAGCATTTCGAAAGGTGACTCAGGAAAATCTGGACGTCCATTTGTTGGAGACTCATCGAGACGAATACCAAATATCAGAGGAGAAGCTGGACCGAAAACAGTTGCAACAGGTATAAATAGTTCGCATGGGATAAGCTCATGCAGACTTGTGTTCTGGAGTTTGGTCTAAAGTCATTACTTTTGATTGAAATTTTATTTATTGGCGGATTTACGATTTATAAATCGTTTCCAGTAATTTTTCTTGTTCGGAGTTTCATCAAATGTTTGCCCCAAGGAACGAGCTGTTAAGGAGGAGCAATAATAGTGGTTAGATACGAGCTTGAGCCATATATGTATAAAGAACCGACCAAGCCAGTTCTGGCAGAAGAATGAGGTTAGCTAATCAGTAGCTTTCTAAATGAACAAGAACAAAGAACGATGGTTAGGCTCGGTTAAAATGATTGTTGATCATCGGTACACTTAAGGAAAAAACGGAAGACTCTTCCATCGTGAGTTAACATTTGTGACGACAGTCAGTGTCACAGATCATTTGCTTTCATCTGTTATACCTACTGTGCCTGTTTCTTATGCTGACTCGGCGCCCTTATATCAAACTCGCATTCAGTTCGTTTTTTACCGTTGGGAAGGTAGAAAATTCTTTGCATTTCCCCATGTTTTTCTGATGTATCCATAGCTAGAGTTCTATTTCCTACCTTTGGGAAAGAAAATCTCGAAAGAAGCTTGGCAGGAGTTCCCATCGAAAAATACTTGAGTAGAACTCCGACTATATCCGGGAATTTTGATCTTGGGATAGATCAGAGAGATCTCAAAACCTCATATGTTGGTGCACGCAAAAGAAAACCGCTTGCTAAAAGAATTGCGCCTGGTTCCACTTATCCGGAACTAAGTTCTGCTGTGACCCGGTGCCTTGATCAATTTAATTTAAGTCGTCGCCACAAAAAATTAACAGGAAAACATTTTCTTTCACAGCTTTGGAGCTCACCATGGGTGAAATCAGGACCGCAACAGCCCCCATTCCTTCAGTGGCTCTGTCACTTCTAGTACTTTCGTAGAAATATTAAAGTAGGGAAGAAGCCACTCGTTGCCAGCTCGCAGATACAATACGCAGGAGCATAGAGCCTCTCAAGAACAACGGAATGAACACCTCGCTCGAACCCATCAAAGATCCAGACTCCTTTAGTCTAGTAGTCTGGTAGCTTCCACATCTAGGCGAATGAAGCAGGCAAGAAAACAGGTCGGTCTTAACAATGCTATTATAAGAGCACATGAATTATGCGCTTCCAGGACTATACTTGGCTTGGTTGGTTGGTCGAAAGACGCGGTTGAGTACCAGTCCATAACTCACTAAACCATTGAGTACTCTACACTTACAGCGAGCTCACCTGCTCACGTGAATCTTTTTGTGACAGTAGCTGGTTTATGGTATTCAAAATGACCATCCCGATATTATTTGGACAAATTTTTGAAGCTTATTGTTCATAGTTAGTTAGTTAATTATGTTGCTCAATCACGAGGTCACTTGATCGAGCACACTTAGGCCTGTTGTCCCATAGTGATGCCTTTGGGGTATCCTATAGAAGAGATTCCTCTCACCTTTGTGGATACTATAACCACTCTGCAAGGCAAAGTAAAAATTACTTAGAAAACGATGTCGGGCTGCGGTGAGTCAGTGGCAGTGTGCTCCACCGTCTTATCATCTATGTCTCTGCAGCCGCAACGGAAGTCATTAGAGAAGTAGCCCAACTTTCTACCAAGAGCCGCAATCAAAAAGTGTTCGGTAATTACGCCGGTTCTTATGCTCGTGGAAGGTCTTTTTAGAAGGTATAGAAACTCGCTTAATTTTGTGTCGATAAATAGCCAGATCTGCTCAGTCACATTACTTATGATTTCTCCCTGCCATCTGCTACTGAGCTTGCTGGTGAAGGTCAATCTTAGCAGGTTTATGCAGAGGAAGGAGATACGCCCTCATCGTGCGCAGAGTTTACCGTGGTTAGCATTGTAGCCTTTATTGCTAGCTTTTCAGTCTCTCAAACCCACTTCGCATGCAGAGTTTGTTTAAGATTTTCCTACATTTTATTGCCACCTTTGAAGGTTGACAGCTTGGCTATAAGAATATATTATGATTGATTGAGATACTTTCACAGAGTTGAGTAACCATGAAGCTGCTTCCATTATTGCAGTTAGTACTGCTTGAAAGACTCTGCATTGGTTGGGAAGTCTCCAACCTCACATCGCTTGGAACTGGTTCCTAGTGAATCACGCAGTCCAACTTAAGAGAAGTTGGGTATGCCAAAAGCAACCATTCACGATATACGACGTCTTGGACTGGTAAAAAATTTTGATATTTGGGTACCACATGAACTGAAAGGGATTCATTTAACAAGCCGCTTCAACGCTTGTGATATGCATCTTAATCGCAATGAAAATGATCCGTTTTTAAAGTAAATCATAAATGGTGATGAAAAATAAATTGTTTACAATAATATAAATCGAAAACGATCATGGTCCAAGCATGATGAAGCGCCACAAACCACCTCAAAGGCTGATATTTACCAAAAGAAGGTAATGTTGTCAATTTGGTGGGATCGGAAGGGTGTGGTATATTTACGATTAGTTCGGATGTCTATTGTGAACAACTGGACAAATTGAATACATCCATCAACGATAAGCGGCCAGAATTGGTCAATCGTAAAGGTGCCATATTCCACCAGGACAATGCTAGGCCGCACACATCTTTGGTCACTCACCAAAAACTGAGAGAGCTTGGCTAGGGAACTGTTGATGCATCCACCATATATCCCTGACCTTGCTCCATCAGACTGCCATTTCTTTCGATCTTTGCGATCATTCAATGGTAAAACTTTCGAAAATGACAAGGCTATAAAAGCACACTTGGTTCAGTTTTTCGCAGATAAAGGCCAGAAGTTCTATGAGCATGGAATATTGATGTTGCCGGAAAGATGGCGAAAGGCCATTCAACGAAATGATAAAGTTCATTATAAAAAGTTAAAAAAGTATTTACTTTCTTTTAAAAATCTCCGGTTTCTTTTGGGGCAACGCATTATATGCGGTCTTAGTCTTATTTAGTCCATAGTGAATGAAAAAATGTTCACATATTTCCGTGCCATTATAATTTTCAACGAAATCAAATAAATTTACTAAATATTTCCGAAAATTCCTTGCATTTCTAGTGCAGTTTCCATAAACTCTCCTGACACAAACACGAAAACCTCAGTGTTTCTTTTTCACCTACGAACACATAAAAAGGCATAATTCGGCTTAGCATAAATCATCGTTAGACGACGCGCGTTAAGCGCCAATAAGCGTCATGCCAAAAAATCTTGCAGAAAAAATGTGCCGAAGCAACAAACACCAGAATATCCTTACACGCATATCCTTACTTAGCCATTATTTGAAGCTGTGAACAATATTTGTGTGAGATTGAGATAAGTTTAAGATTTATCAAATGAGTGTGTGTGTGCGTACGAGTGTGACTGTATGAATGCTGATTTTCAGGTGAGCGCCTTGTCTGCCACAGCTGTGTTGCCACATTTAAGGACCATTATCATATTTTGGCTGAGAAAAAGGAGGGAGCAACCTTTAGTATGCAGTAAAGCAGTGGCTGTAAGTATGTGTGAGCTCATAATGCTCTGATATATTCAACTTCATGTGTATATTATGCAAATTTTTATTGTTTTCTCAAGTGAACAAAGGAACATCAGTAAAATGTTGGCGCGTTGCTGACATGTTGCCTCATGCATGTGAAAATAAATTAGATTCTAACGGTTAATGCCCATAGAAATGATGCGTGCATTTTCATTTCAAATTTGATTCACCTTTTTTTTTTGGCAAAAAGGATTTCCAAACACATTTACGCTGTCATCGAAATTGCCTTCGAAGGCATTTGATCCTTATTGAATATCCTTGTCAGATTGTCAGATTGCCTTTATATGTTAAAATTACGGTAATTTGAGCGCACCTACATATGAATAAAATGCAATAAATGTATTAAAATTGATTTTACATTTAAAAAGATTACAATTTTTATTCGAGTTTTGACTCTCTGCATTCCCTCTCTTCAAAAATGCCAAATCATCTCCAATCAATTCCTTAATGCCCATGTCATGTCACTCAGCTACTGACACCGTTATCGCTGCTTTGTGTAGGCTCCATACTTTCTGTTTCTACCTTGCTCACTTAGATCCTTTGAAAGGCTCCTCCTTTTTCCTTGATTTACTCCTGTTAATTTCTTTTTCTTTCAAGGAATAATTTTTTTGAGATTTTCAGCGTTTATTTTATATGAAAACTGGTCCAAAGTACGTGTCGGTATTTTTAACATACAAAGTTGTTTTATGCCTGAAAGTTCTTGAATACAGCTCAGCCATAAAATACCTATATACTACATATGGACGACGCCTATGGGTATGTATGTATTTATATCCCTTATATAAAGTTTTACTTGCGCGTTTTAATGTTTTTCACCTCAATTATAAAACAACAAACGTTTTCAATACTTTGCCGAAAATTCAATATGCTACGAAGCGTGCGAATATTAGCAAAAAGAGGGTGTGGAGACCCAGTAGAAAATTTTAATTTTTTTTTAATATTTTTTTCATCGGAAAACTAAGTGTGAATTCTATATAAAATAATTAAGATTTTTTCTAGACAATGAAATTTTAACAAATACTCGTGCACTATTCTCCTGGATGATCGCAAGACGCGTTCATCGTCTGCGGTATTCGTCATTGCTAACAAGCAAAGGATCATAAACCGTTCGTAAAACTTTTCTCTCAAAGACTCTCAGGGCCGTCTCATCAGGTTTTGATATCGTCCACGCTTCAGCGCCACATACAATCGTAAGACGAGAATGATAAGTGACTTTTAGGGTTTAGTCTTGGTTCGTCGGGAGAGTACTTTACTTTTCAATTGCATACTCAGTCCAAAGTAGCACCAGTTGGTAAGAGTGCTCCAGAGTTGGATTTAAAGGTTGACATTATTATTGGTGTTAATGTTGGTTCCAAAATAGACAAATTTATCTGCAACCTCGAAGTTATGATTATCAACAGTGACGTGGGAGCAACGCACTAAACTTGCTAACCGTTTGTTTGATGGCAGGAGATATTTTGTCTTGTCTTCGTTCACAACCAGACCCATTTGCTTCGCTTCTTTGTCAAGCTCGGAGAACGCAGCACTCACGGCATGATATCAATGTCATGGGTATACGTTACCAGTTGTAAAATACTGTGCCTTGCCTATTTGGCTCTGCAGCTCTTATTATTTTCTCCAACAATAACTTAGAGAAATCTCACGATTGGGAGTTAACCTGTCTGAAGCCTTTATTGGTATCAATCGGCTCGGAGAGGTATTTTCCAGTTCTGACTGTGCTTCTGGTGTTGTCAATGGTGGATTTCCCGCATCCGAGGCGTTCACTTATTTTTCTTGTGGTGAGTTCCAAATCTTACGCAAAGCTGCTTTTGGGCTCGCCTTTTGACTTTAGCTCGCTGTAAATGGATGTTTGTTATCTATCGAGAGGAGACTTGCTCTAAGGTCGGAAGTCGGGGGCTGTTTAAGCCAAAGGTAACATAATCATTTTTGACAACTCCCAGGGAATTGCATCTTGTGTAAACTTCATGGCCCCATCGACTTCTCACTTATGAAACTATTGTTAGATTGTACCGGCTGGCTACTACGCTTTACATAGAACTGTCGATCTTTATAGTGTCAGATAGAGGATCACTTTCATTCTAAGCAAAGCAGTCGTCGCGTGGGAAGTCAATGCCTTTTGGTGAAGCTTTAGTGGACTTAGATATCCAGTCCTGAAATGTCCTCTATATAGGAACAGCGAAACTAGTAGATATCTAAGACGAGTTCTATATGTGACCGGATAGAAACAGAGGGGGTGCCAAAACTGAAACTGGTAATAAACTAGTTCAAGACTAGCAGCTTAATCACAACACACGCTTGCGGTACAGAACATAAATTCACCAATTTGCTTGCATGTACATATGTATATATCCACCTTAAACAAAAGCACAGCGACAAGCAAGGTGTGGGAGCCCGTTGAATTGTGTTGGCGTAGGATTTCGCTTATCCCAGGCTTATCGTGGCCGCCATCATTGTGATTGTTAAGAAATTGCTGCCATCAAACTATCGAGTCGAAGCCCAAACTCCATTAATGGCATCACAAAATTTGAAAATTTTTCACATCCAGCCAAAATGTTTGCCTATGTATGCAGGCACTTGTAGGCCGAACTGTACTGGTATGCCAAGGATCGGGCCTGCTATCAGCTATTTGTGCAAACAAATCACGTGCCACACGACACAAGGCGTTGAATGTACGTCATTTCGCTGCATACTTGTGTAAAAGGTATATTGTTGATGGCGGAAATTTTGGGGCATAAAGGAGTCAAGTTGGGTAACCGATATGTTGCGGATGTTTGTCTAGGTATACTCATGTGTTTTGTTAATATTAACACAGTGTTGCCAGCCACATCTCCGAAAAACTTTTATTTTTATTTTCTTTGTTTCATCTTCATTTACCATTTGCCAAGTGGTGTCGATTTCAAGGTAAACGACCGAATGAAAAGTTTTACATGGCTTATGGGCAGGAGTTTCTTGCGAAGATGTTAACATTTTTCGTAGAGACATTGTTTTATAACAACTTTGTTGCCTACAAGTTGTAGGATGTAGGTGTTCGGAGTTGAAGGAATATTGAGATACTGAAGAAAGAATAGCAAATGACTCGGTAGTTTCAAGTGTATACGTAGAGCGCCGTTTAATTTCATTCCTAATATATATGAAAATATTACATGAAAAAATAGATATTCATAGACAGCGATTTAGAAAAAGTCCAGCTGGTAGTTTAGTGGATGTTAGAAACGGTTGGCTTGAAGAAAATCGTACAACTCTCGTGTACAATAGTACTAATACCTTTAATATCATGTTAATTTTTTGCTAAAAAGCACAGGCTTTACAGAAAAACTTCTGAGGAAATACGAAAATACGAAAAACCCTGTACAGTGATATTTCCTCCAGAGCGTCACAGTGAGGTGAAATACCGTAAGGGTATACAAGACTGTCAAGAACAAAGGCAATCGCAGCGAGGCAAAGCATACCTACTTTTAGCCTACGCGATTTTGAAAGGACCTTATGGCATTACAAGCGAGAATAATGGGCTTTAAGAGTAGTGAAAGAAAGTTTAGGTAAGCAGACATGAGTAAGATGTTTGAATAAATCCTCTGTTTCTATTCGGTCAAATATAGAACTCGTCTTAGTTATCTAATAGTTTCGCTGTTCCGATATAGAGGACATTTCAGAACTGGATATCAAAGTCCACTAAAGCTTCACCAAAACTCATTGATTTCCCACGCGACGACTGCTTTACTTAGAATGGAAGTGATCCTCTATCTGACACTATAAAAATCGACAGTTCTATGTAAGGTAGTAGTAGCCAGCCAGAATAATCTGACAATAGTTTCATAAGTGAGAGGTCGATGGAGCCATGATATTCACACAAGGTTTTTTCCCTTGACAGTTATCAGAAACAATTCAGTTACATTTGGTCCAAACGGCCCCTTAGACCAAGTCTCCTCGGGGTAGATAACAAACATCTATTTAGAGACGAGCTAAAGTGAGAAGGCGAGCCCAAAAGCAGCTTTGCGTAAGATTTGGGACTCACCACATGAAAAATATCCGAAAAATAAACGAATGCCTCGTATGAGGGAAGCCCACCTTTGACAACACCAGAAGCGCAGTCAGAACTGGAAAATACCTCTCCGAGCCGATGCATTCCAAACAAGGTTTTATGCAAGTTAACTCTCTATCTTGTGATTTCTTTATGTTATTGTTGGAGAAAATAATAAGAGCTGCAGAGTTAATAGACAAGGAATAATCTTTTACAACTGGTAACTTATACCCATGACAGTGATATCAGAGGCATCAACAACCGCGCCGTTAGTTCTGCGTTCTCCGAGCTTGACAAAGAAGCAAAGCAAATGGGTCTGGTTGTGAACGAAGACAAGACGAAATATCTCCTGCCATCAAACAAACGGTTATCAGGTTTACGGCCCTGCTCGCATGTCACTGTTGATAATCATAACTTCGAGGTCGTAAATAAATTTGTCTATTTTGGTACCAGCATTAACACCAATAATAATGTCAGCCTTGAAATTCAACTCAGAATCACTCTTGCCAACTGGTACTACTTTGGACTGAGTAGGCAATTGAAAAGTAAAGTCCTCTCTCGTCGAACGAAAACCAACCTCTACAAGTCACTTATCATTCTCGTCTTACGATTGTATGTGGCCCTGAAGCGTGGACGATATCAAAACCTGATGAGACGGCCCTGAGAGTCTTTGAGAGAAAAGTTTTACGAACGGTTTAGGGCCCTTTGTGTGTTAGCCATGGCGAATACCGCAGACGATGGACGAATTATACGATGATATTGACATAGTTCAGCGAATCAAGAAACAGCAGATGCGCTGGCTAGGTCATGTGGTCCGTATAGATAAGAATTCTCCAGCTTTGAAAGTTTTCTCGATGCAGTCCCTCTCGGTGGAAGCAGAGGAAGGGGAAGGCCTGCACTCTGTTAAAAAGATCAGGTTGAGGTGGACCTGGCTGAAAAATGATGATGAAAAAGAAGAAGAGAAGTACCTTATAGCTACCTTTTGTAATTATTGTTTTGGACGGTTTCCAACCTCAAAGACGATCAGCCAGGAGAATAGTGAACGATTATTTGTTAAAATTTCATTAACGGAAGTGTTGACTACAAAAAACTTAATTATTTTCGATAGACATCACACTTAGTTTTCCGATAAAACAAAATTAGAATTTCCTACTGCGTCTCTACACCTTCTTTTTGCTAATATTCGCACGCTTCGTAGCATATTGAATTTTCGGCAAAGTATTGAAAACGTTTGTTGTTTTATAATTGAGGTGAAAAACATTAAAACGCACAAGTAAAGAGAGGATAAAAAGACGTCAACAACAATCAGCTGTAAAAACAAAACTGAGAGCAGCACGGAGATTTGGCATGTTTGCCTAAATATGAACGGACTACAAGGCACTATAACCTTTTTTGCAATAGCAGCGTATTCTGGCGGTCAAGTAGGTTACTTTTCACTCCACCTAGTACTTGGCGGCTTCTTGTTACGGTAAGCGCTGGAGAAACAATTAACCATGAAATTAAAACTGAAACTGTTGACTGTTGTTGTTAGTGTCATCCCAGAGGTTTTTTATTTCTCTTTAGTTGAAAAAACGAATTAAATGCCTATGTTGTTTAACTTGCCACAAATGGCTGATCTATTCTGGCCAACCAGCCTGACTGTGTTTATGCTATAACAAACATCATTTGGTCACATCGCTTGACTGCTTTGCCACCGCTGGTCAAGGCTTTGTTGGCAATGTTCCCTAGCCAGCTATAACGGCGCTTTGGTATGTCTAATTTATTCCTAGCACTAGCTGAACCGGAAAAATATTTAAATACCTATCTAAGCGTTCCTTACACTTTTGTTCTTACTGAAAACAAATAGTTTGGTTGCTTCAAAATGAAAATTCCCCGCTGAATTTTAGAGGTTGGTTCGGCCAGGATTCCTGTGTTCCTGCATGCTACCAACATTGGTTACGACTCAGCGATTTATCTCATAGTTATAGCAAAGAGTAGCTACTGCTTTTATCCTTTGTGACGTTAGTACAACTTATGCCTCTTGAAAGATCGGTCAATTAAGTTCACTAAACGGTATCACGCTTCAAACACGTCCAGCAGGTTTTTTTCCTATTCACTTTCTTTTTGATTTTGCGCCTTTATTTTCTCGGTCCTAAGTACACATTTTATGATGACCACAGAATTCACCGCTCCCGATTGCTGTCAATGCTTCTCAGCCAAGCGGAAAATAAATGCATTTGTTATTTGAATTTTAGTATATACTTTCCAGTGTATTGCTGTAAACGGATATGTCGCGTACGGTGCCGAGGGCATTTAACATTAAATAGTAACAGTAAATTTAGTGTAGCTTATGAGAGAGAAAGAAAGAGAGAGAGAGAGTAAGGCAGAGAGATTTTCGCTTTGCGCTGCCATTTGTGTTTGACTTTATTCCACTTCTGAATTTTAGTTTCTCCATAATGCTTTAAAATTTATTCACTCGCATTTTGTATGCATATTATATATTTCTGTGTAGTCGTTTTCTCACTTTTTCACATTACTTTCATTTTAACTTGTCTCAGCTAATGTCTCTTTTAAATTCAATGAGAACGACTGAAACACGTTCTTACTATTAATTGCTTTACTCGCACATCTGTTTCGGTCGCTGTTTAAGCCTTACGAACCATATGCGTGCGTGTTCGATGATCCGAGCCCAAGTTGGTTTACCTAAAAGGTGTTATAATGGTTACATTAAAATGGGTAACAATGTCAAACAGAACAATGCGGTTAGGATGGTTTCGTTTCCACCCTTTGCTTAACTACATACCCGCATGTAAATTTGTATTCACCTGAACTAAGGCTCATAAGTGTCATCTCATGACGGTCAAATGTTGAGGCGACAGACTGCGCATCTGAAATGTGGTAAACGTGTTAAAATTATTGTTTTTGTTGTTAATTCAATTTTTTTTTAAGCGGGTTTCTGCGAAGTGTGAGGGTGACTTTAAGTGCCTGAAATTAAATTTAAAATTAAGCTGATTTATTTTTCGGAGCTTAGTTATTTAGTAGTTATTTAGTTGATCTTAGATAATATTAATTTTCCTACAAAACCGTGTAGTGCATCGACTTTTTTCAAAGCTGGAGCATTTGTATCCTTCCCGACGACATGACCTAGCTGGTTTGGCAGCTGTATCTTAATTCGCTGAACTACCATAATTTTCGAATAGTTCGGCAGGTAAAGCATCTGTTTCTGGCGCTTTGATATTATTCAAGCTACAATCGGTATTCGAACATGGTCAGGTAAAGGAACGTCCATTCTATCGCCATCGTCTGGGGACTGGCGTTCATACATATGGTATATAAGTAGCTTGCTGGTGTGTATTTCAGAGAGCAGGTGCGCAGGACGAGTGTAAAACAAGCTGTCTGTTGTGATTACAGTTCTTTAGTGTTGAACCTTTTTTATATTTGTCAGATGTTTCTTGCTACATAAGAGGCTGATGCGTATCTTCGTTGCAGTAAGTCGACATTAGGCCTTCGGAAAGTACGCACATCTGGAGCACTGAGTTTTCCGTCTATCACATCGAATTGGTTGCACGACTTTTGATCTGGGGACAGCCATATAACTTGGTAAATTTTCTAGTGCTTGAATCTGGTGCCATAGAGAACCATATTGCGGGTCCCGACAAAGTCCATCATAAAAGTAGCAGCAGTGATAAGTTGAAGAACTACATTTTGATGCGGATTTCGGCGAAGAGCTTATACATAGGGTTCGCGACGAAGTGTCTCTATTGAGAGATTTCTTAAGGATCCACCTTTTTCTCCTTTTCTAGTCCACCACACTACTTGGACGGCAGTCTTAATATTAACCTTACTTGCCAGCATCCCATTTTCAATTAAGAGACTGACCAATCCAGGAGCATGTCTTTATTTCAAGATCCTTAAAATATTGCAGGGGACGTAGTCAAAAGGGGCTCCCATTAAAGGCTTCTTGTTTTTATTTTTCATTGGGGCATTTTTTATTTGGCGAATTCCGACGGAATAAACATGCTGATGTTAAAACATCTTGGACCAGCGGGATCAGACTTTCTCATCAAGGTCCTCAATTTGTCTTTGAGCACTCTAATGATACCCGCTACTCAAGCCGGGAAAACAAGCCAACTAAGGAGAGTCTTATAGGCGGATAACTCTCATCTCCCCAGTAGCGAAGTCACTGCTGCTCCCGACTTTCACTGACCATCTGCAGCACATCAATATGGCTTCCGTAAAGTGTACGATTCCATAACAGCACTTAACGCCATAAACACTCAGATAGTCAATGGTCTTACTCAAAACCGGCTCTATGCACGACCTGTTCTGGTAACACTGAATGGTGTCAAAAGCTACTGAATGGTGTCAAAAGCTTTTGACAGACCTAGCGCTACCATCGGACATTAAGAAATCCTTATTACCGCCGGGGTTGAAGAGATGGATCATGGGCTACCTGAGTGGTTGTCAACCATCGGTAGAATTTCGATGTGAAACATCGACTGACTTCGTATGCCGATAATCGACCTTTGTTCGAAAGTGAACTGTTATCTCACCGACCAAATCCTCGACTACCCTCTTCACCAGATGGACGAAGGAATACAGGCCCGAATTAGATCTGAAGGTCGATGACGTGAGAATTACGACCATAAATAACCCAATGATATTGGGAGTCACATTTGACAGCCTGCACTCCTTCACTCCGCATACTACCGCAAAACTCCAGAGCCGCAACAAAATACTCAAAGCGCTAGGCGGCAGCTCCTGGGGTAAAGATAGAGAAACCTTGCTGGTAACCTACAAAGTGATTGGCCGACCGGTGTTGTTGTTGTTGTTGTTTTTGTAACCGCAAAAATATTCCCCAAAGTAGTTTTTGGGTAATGTTGCGGGAGTGACAGTCCTTGGCTGGATAAAAATATCCGGGTCGTTCTGGTATAAAGACCCGACTGTCGCGGGAACTATTGGATTTTAGTCGCCTCTTACGACAGGCATGCCTTACCGCGGGTAAATTCTTGAGCCCCTAATTCGCAGAGGCTGGCCGACCGGTCGTTAACTATGCTGCACCTATCTGGGCACCAGGGAAAAACGAGACGCAGATGAGGAAGTTACAGGCTTCCCAGAACACAGCCCTCAGGACAGTGACAGGAAATCCCCTGATGTCGCCGGAGCATCACTTGCACAGAGAAGCATTTATACTACGAGTTAAGGAGGATAATGGTTTGCTGTGGAAGTAATTCCTATTGGGATGCTACCGTAAGGAACACCCCAATAAGCATCTTATTAAGGCGGAAACTCCACCCAGGTACTTCAGAAAGCGAGTACTAGACTTAAGGGACACCATCCAGCAAAAAGTGTAACAATCGCTGGACAGAGCGGCGTACAGGCAAGCACTGAACGCCATTCACCAGGAGTCAGTTAACACCTTCAAAGACTCCCTTCCTGTGAATGGCGTACTCGTAGTTAAATCACCACCCATAACAGACGAAGAGCTCGAGCGGAATATTGTAGCAGGGTAAACTCCTACTTATCCAGACTCGACCATCTCTCCACATGCCTCCCTTAAACCGACCATCCGAACCCGTCGAAACAGCAGGTTTCCTGGACCTTCCGTTAGATGACCTCGGTTACTTAGATTAATTAAGCTGTCCTTAAGCGGGGTTAACGAAGCCGCTACAACAACAGAAACAACAACCCTCTCACTTTAGCTTGCCTCCAAACGATTATTTATTACTTTACCAGTCGCGAATTGCCTAAATACCGGTTCCTGATCAACACCAGATAATCGGCAGTCGAAAACGTTCACCACTTGCGTCGAACTCTCCCATGCTTGTCAGATAGAGGTATTGATATGGAAAGAGTGGTCGCTGCTCCTAAAAAAATTTTCAAAATTAAAGTAAAAGTTCACAGACGCTTAAATCTATTATTTTCTTTACAGACCCGTTGTCTTACTTCCTCGTGCCAACTTCAATAGTGCAATGCTGCGGACGTCAAATGTCAAAATGCGCCAAAGCATTTTTTGCAGAATTCCTGATGTTCATTTTCGCGACGGACCAAAATCCATACATAATTAAAATCCATTAAGTAGCTGCTGCAATGATTATTAATGGAGAGCAGTAGCGAAGGAATAGAAATCAATTGCGATTTGTTGCACGAAGCCGTTGCAAAGTCAGAAAGTGGAAAAAAAATATTTGCAAGCGAAGAACTTTCTTTCCTGCCGCTGTTGCCAAGGGTGACGGGTGAAACTTGAAAAGCTTTTCAAACTTTATTTAATATTAGTTGTGGCAATACGCAATACAGCGTGCCGTGCGTTGCCAACTGAGTGCATTAAATGAAATTAAAAAATTGAATTGCCAATACATACCAAATCAAAGGTCAGCCGACGACTACTTGGAATTAAAATTGAAGAGGCAAGTTCGATAAATGCCGGCACACTTTTCCACTTAAACAGCAATTGGAAGGGTTAAGAGCGTGGAAGTGAAGTTTTTCAGCTTCCGCTGCTAAAGTCAATAAATGCCAGTCAAACAATGCCAAGCAAAAGATTAATACTGCCGGCCACAACCACTGGACCATCAAGCAACCATCAGCAGGCAAGCAGTAGCAACAGGAAATGGCTGTGAGCTGAGAGGCTTGGTTAGTGGCTACAAAATCAATTGGCTTTCTGGCATTGACCACAACTTTGCTTTAAGTGCCTAAAGTATACTTTTGCCCTCGGTTAGCTTAACCAACTGCAAGCTCATTGCCGAATAAGAGAATGTGTGTTCCATCTTTTGGTACAGTGTTTGACCCTCTCGGTGCTTACAATGAGAGAATGAGAGTATGAGTATGTAAGAGTGTAAGAGTGTGAGAATGTCTCCAACTTCCCATTTCTCATTGATGAAGTGCCTTCAGTGTCAAATCAAGCATGCCACTGCTACACTTTGCCTCAATCAGCGCTCACTCTGTGAGTACTTAGAAGCCCACTTTTCACCAGAAAAGTTATTACATTCCGCTATGAATACACATAAATACATATTTATACAGAATTTTATTCTTTAGGTTTGGCAGCAAATTAATTTACCTTGTTTATTTGTGAGCTAAAAAAAAAATCTATTCAATTGGCTAATTCACTCGGCATTTAAGTCTTTGATTGGATATCTGCTTGTAGGAGTGCGAGTGAGAGCGGGAGAGTGAATGTCCACAAGTGGCTTAACGCTCTAATTCAGATTTCACCAGGCAAGCGTAAGTGGAGTGGTTGGAAATTGATTTATTTAGTCTCTTGGGTGGCTTGATCAGTCAGGGTTGCATTGGTTGTACTGTCCCATTAAGTAGTCCTTCGATTTTTTTATTTTTACTTTTGCACGCATTTTTTACTTAAAAAAAACTCAATTAAATTTTACCTCAAATTATATTATTTTTATTTTAAATGAGCATAAATGAAGAGAGATTTTAATTTTCTGAGAGCGACGCTAATCTGACTTGTCACTCAATATCACGCTGTGCAAATATTGCCTTCATCAGTTGTGATGTGTTTGATAAATATTTGACAGGTAATTGACAGAATGGATTTTGGAAAATGGAAAAAGAGTGTAAATGTGAAAGTGTTAAAATTTGGCCAGAATTTTTACCATCCAAACGCTTCTGTGCGATCTAGATGACATTGCCTTGGAAACATATGATGAATTTGAAGAAGTTTAAGAACAAAGGAAACTTAATAAATCACCATAGGAATCTCTAAGCTATTTAGTTGGATGTTTTTTATTAAGAGGTCATTTCAAAATACATATAAGTGAGGTTCGGTTCCACTGGCTGTATACCTGTTGGTTCTTTGTGGTAGAGCCGACCTGTCACGTCTTTCAGGTAGTGCTAGCCTGAAATCAACTGGTTGATTTGGAGATACCTAAAGACAAGTGCTGCTTTGCAGTTAGCTAAAAAGTGATTTAAGCTTTTCAGTTCGAAAGGTTTTTAGATTCGGAAGGTTTAAAGTCAATGAGCCTCTTCATTAAAAGATAGGTTAGGTTGGGTGCTATGCTGTGTATAGACTTCTGGGTTCTTCGCAGATACTTATGGAAATTGAATGAATGAGCGAATGAGCGAAGGACGTCCAGGTATTTTGCCTTGAGACTTCACGAAGCTCTATGAACCACGAATTCCCCAGATATTTAAGTTATGTTCTTGATAAGGGCAGCTAGAAAAAGGGGAGGTCTTCTAAGATCTCACGCGTGCCTGCTATCCTATATTTTCTGTATGTATAACAGTTAGTAATGTTTCTTTAAATATAATGGAGATGGTACATAGAGTCAAAGAGTTCATTCTAAACTTAAATAACTGATAGTAAAATCCATTTTGTAAGCATCCAATAGTTTGCTCTACATCAACTCTGCAGTTCCGTAAGGTCGCCAATGCATAACTGGAGTACCTGCACCTTCACTGCCTTTACACATTATCTTGTCGGTCCTGCAGACCATTGACCCATTCCATCCCGCTCCGATCAGTTTTACGGCTTCCTTTGTTTGTTCATTGTAAATAGACTTCAACGTCTGTAAAATTCCCCACTCCGCTGTAGTAAATCTGTATTTATACAGTGTAAGCGAAAAGTATAACTACGACCTACTTTGAACGATCTCGGGTTTAGCGCAGACCGTACAATTATTACTTTTCTGTCATTGGTCTGTTGTATTTTTCATATATCTTTCAAGCGCGCCTCTCGGTTCATTGCTCAGGAGATGGTATACAATAAATATGCATCGAGGCAATTAGCTCTTGAGGAGGTGAAAGCAAAATCATTAACATAACTCGTTGCACTGAATATTAGGCACGTTCCAAGGACTTTGAATCGATATTTGGAGAGGTCTAAAATTTTTAAACAGTTATAGAGTAGCGCAATACATATGTACACCTTTCCAATTAAGGGACGGGCAATTCAGGTGCATGCGCTCAAATCGTGTTCCTTAATTCGTTTGCAGTGATCGTCATCAAGAGGGGTGTATCTCAACCGAGATGTATTTGAGCTTTCCATTGGGACAGGTTTCTATTAGGAGGGTCTTAAGCTCGATAGGCTCGGTTAAGTTTAAATTTTTTTTACACATTTATATAGCGAGCCGCTTCCTTCAAGACCGACGCTCACTCGTAGAAGCAGTTCAGATGAACAGACTCTGCAATTAGACTGCAGCGTACCCTTAAACCGAGTAAGTCTATTACATGAAAGATATTCATGTACATACGAGGAGCGGGTGATAATCTAGCGATCTAGTAGTAGTTAGCAGTATAAATAATATAATTTTTTTTATTAGACTCACTAACATTCCTCTCCGGGACAACTATATCAACGGAAAAACGATTGCGAAAAAATGGGCGTGGCTGTTTCAACAAGGAAGAGAGGCCTGTGAAGATCGCCCGAAGCGACAATTGACAGTCGTGACCAAAGTAAAGGTTCGGAAAGTCGAAAAATTAGTACTGGCTGATCGAAGAATTGTGGCAGATAGCAGAAAAATTACAGATTATCAAAGCACAGCTGGAGAGATTTTGCATGAAGATTTGAATAATAAAAAAATTAGTGCGCGTTGGGTACCGCGAATGCTCACGCCGCTCGACAAGCAGCAGCAGATTGGAGAGTTGTGAAGATTTTTGGACTTGTGTCAAGATGAAATTTGGACCCGCTGTATAACAGTTGATAATACTTGGATTTATCAGCAAGATCCGAGTCCAAACAGTAGTCGAGGCAGTGAATAAAATAAGGGTAAAGTCCACCAAAAAAAATTCAAAGTGTAACAGTGGGCGTCGAAGATTATGGCTACCATTTTGCGGGATGGCGAGGGTATAAGATTGTTGAGTCAGGCGCGTGAGTTAGTCTTACACAAGAGACGTGGCAAGTGTGCGCGCGAGCTGCTGTTTCTTCAAGACAAAGCATCCGTTCACACCGCTCGGGTTGCGAAGGATGCCCTAAAAGCGACTGGATTTAGAGAAATTAACTATCCAGCCTACAGTCCGGAATTGGCTCCCAGTGACTTTTTCGTTTTATTCAAATTTAAAAAAGAAGTTACGGTGACAAACATTTGCAGACGACAGTGAGATGAAAGCGGCCGTAGAAAATCATTTTATAGAGAAATCTAAAGAATATTTTTTCAGTTGTATTGTATAAAGGCGTTGTACTCAGGATGTGAAAAGTATATTACACTTAAGGGAGACTATATGGAAAAAAAAACAAAACTATAAATTAGGCCGCGAATTTATCAGCCGCCCGTCATATCTTCCCCAGGCACCTGAAATTCTCTAACCGTCATTGATTATTTCGAATTTACATTATAATTGAGCGAAATGTGAAGCCTTTTAATCCACTCTCACTGAATAGCATTTATTGCAAATGACAGATAAAATCGAGCACAAGCAACATTAAAAACCAGGTAAATATGACACGCATTATAAATATATATATTTGTGTATATGTATGTATGTACATGCAAATAAATAATTTTAATTACTAAAATGAAAATTTAAACACGAAATTGCCTGCAATAAATGTTGATAAGAGCAGCCACTTCATGCATGCATGCACTTACACACATACCTAACTACATTTACATATGTATGTACTCGTATATGTATGCATAGTTTTAAATAACTGAATTTATGTGGAGTTTCGTATTCCTATAATAAGCACTTTGATGGATTTACTATTATCAATGCAGCGTAGAAAATACATATGTACAAACATAATTATACCTTTATCATTAGTGCAAATACACTTAACATACTCGTACATACATACATACATATATATACAAATATGCCTATAATCACAAAGCCATCCACTTAAGCCACAGTGGTATTGAAAACCATAAAACGGACTAACCGCCAACTAAGCGTACCCGATAAAGGGATTAATATTAAATTAATAATGCTATTAATGTGTGTGACACAGGCAAAGCAACGATGCGTGCGTGTGTGTGTGTGTGTGAATATCCGAGTGAATATTGAGTATATCTGTAGTGCCACAATTTACGCACCAAACGGCAACCAGCAAATTATGGAGCCGACCTATGGCTATTTTAAACAAACCGCGTAAGTGTTTATGCCAATGCACAGGGTGACTCAAATTGAAAAAAAATAGCTTTAGGCGTAGTCAAAAATAGTGTATATATGTAATTTTTTTTGTTTATTTAAAACAAATGATTGAGTTATCGTTAAAAACGCAACCGCAATGTCACTGATAATTTAACAAAGTTAAATCACATACTAAATATTGGGTTGCCCCAAAAGAAAGCGGCGATTCTTTTGAAAGAAAATAAATACTTTTTTTATAATTTTAAAATGAACTTTAATTAATTACGTAATTTCTATATTTTTGGATGACTTTTCGCCATCTTTCCGTCAACATTATTACTCCACGTTCATAGAATTTCTGGTCTTTATTTGCGAAACACTGAATCAAGTTGCGATTTTATAGTCTCGTCATTTTCGAAATTTTTACCATTGATTGAGTTCTGCAAACATCGAAACAAGAAAGGTAGTCTGACGGTGCAAGGTCAGGGCTATATGGTAGATGCATCAACAGTTCCCCAGCCAAGCTCTTTCAGTTTTTGGCGAGTGACCAACGATTTGTGCGGTCTAGCATTGTCCTGGTGGAATATGACACTTTTGCGATTGACCAATTCTGGCCGCTTTTCGTTGATGGAAGTATTCAATTTGTCCAATTGTTCACAGTAGATATCCGAAGTAATCGTTTGGTTCCTTGGAAGCTGCTCAAAATATGCCACACCCTTCCAAACCCACCAATCTGACAGCATAATCTTCTTTTGGTGAATATCAATCAGCCTTCGAAGTAGTTTGTGGCGCTTCATATTGCTTGGACCATGATGGTTTTCGATTGACGTTATTTTCAACAATTCATTTTTCATCTCCAGGTATGATTTGCTTCAGAAACGGATCATAGTCATTGTGTTAAAGATGCAAAATCACAAGCGTTGAACCGGCTTGTTAAATGAGTTTCTTTCAATTCATGTGGTACCCAAATATCAAGTTTTTTTTTCAGTCCGTATATGATTATGAATGGTTGATTTTGATATACTTAACTTCCCTCTTATCTCATTCTCAGTTAATTACATGACGATCGGATTCGATTAAAGCCTTGATATCGTCATCATCAACTTTACTTGGCCGACCTGAACGTGGCTTATCTCTGAGTGAAAAATCTCCCCAACGGAATTTGACAAACCAACTTCAACACTATGTTTCTTTTAAGGCCTTATCACCATACAAATTATGCAACTTTTTAGCAACCTGCGCTAAAAGTATCAGCTTATAATTCTCAAAAGAAAAAATACAATTTAATAGTTACAAGCTATTCAAAAAAAAAAAATGTAAAAATTTCATGAGAAATCGACGGTCTCTTTTGGGGCAACCCAATATATATTTGTATCAAACAACACCAAACTAAACAAGTGTTTCGAACAGATTTAAAACGAAAATTCACAAAGCAAAATATATGTGAATGAAATTCTGTTACTCATAAAACAGATTTAAAACATAGCAAATTACGCATGCGCCACCGCAGACTGCGGCCAGCGCACCACTTAATTGGACGCGACCAACAGGCTGATAGGATGCGAACACGCCGTCACAACGAACACATTTGCACACATTTATACACATGCGAGTACGCAGTAAACTAACGGACATTACGTTGTATGTTGCATTGAACCTTTATTATTTCGAAAATGGGGCTGGAACAACAGTTTATGATTGTGATTTTTTATGGCCGGACTTGGATGGTATAAGACGACTACATGCCACACAATCAGAAAAACCACCGATCTTTTAAGAGAAAAGTTTGCAAGCCGTGTTATTTGCAATTTGCCACAGAGAGTTTTCGTAATTTAAAACCTTGCGATTTCTTCTTCTGAGGTCACGTGGAAGATAAGGCCTCAGAATGCCAACGTCGATTCAAGATATCAAAGATGAAATTCGTGAAGCTACTGAGGGCACACAGCAACCACTATGCAATTTGGTGATGGAAATTTTCATAAAAAGGATACGGTCCTGTAAGCGCAGCTGTGGCAGTTTTTCCATTATTAATGGAATATTTTCCTCTTTACATTGAAATAACCTACCGACCATTTGTCTCAAAAAATGTCTTATTTTATATCAAAATGAGACCTCTTACCTATACTAAAATGGGAGAGACAAGCATTGCATCCTACCAACATCCAAAACCATAGAAATTTCATTTAAATTTATTTAAGAAAAATTAAATCAACATTTACAATCGCCGTCGTTCATCGGCGGGGCGTATATATATATAATTGGCGCTTTGTAACCTCTGAAGCGATTTTCGGCTGAGCTCCTACTCTAATTTGTGATTTTGCCTCTTGATGTTTTTCCAATAAATTGAGGAATCTACAATACAGTTTATACTAAGCCACCTCCGAACGGCTGATGCTTTTTTTTACGAGGAGCTTTATTTCATGTCCGAAATACACTCGGAGAGATGGATATTTCCTTCCGAGGGGCGACCGCAATTAGAAATTTTAACTTAATTTTTTTATTTAAATAAATTTTCCATAACTTTTGGATGTTGGTGGCACCGAAATATTTATTACATTAAAGAAAAACTCCATTAGCCGTGTGGAGACGGCTTTGAATGAGCTGTAAGTCACAATTGTTTAAAAACTATCATATAATTGATTTTTCAGTTATGAGTTGTTTCTTAATTAAGGACGGTAAGTGTGATACTTTGCTCATAATTCTCTTTATATTTAATAACAAATTTTCTTTTTTAAAACAAATGCCTTTTCAATTTGTATGTTTAACCACTTTTTTCTTATGCAATCGTCTGCTTTCGCATTTCAAATGAAAATTTTTTGACATAGGTCGCTATGACATTGAATTTTACCTATTTTTTTGCTTTTATATCTAATATACACATTTAAAAAGCTGTAAATTTCTCTGCACTCATTACACCCTGATCTTGGTTAAGCCAAACACATTCGTCCTATAACTGTTGCAATGAAAGTTTCCGTTTTTCGCACTAACAGAAAATAACTTATAAATACCATTGAATTGTGATTGAAATGGAAAATTAAAATGCTCTTTGATAGTGGAACAATAATTGTTTTAGTATATTATATTATATTTACCTTGTGTGAGAAACAAATTTTGTTATAGAGGATTAATCAAAGAAAGCAGCGTGCCTGGTGACAGCTACAAACACATATGTATTTGTATGTAAGATCACGAAAAAAATTCTCTTATTTAGAACCTATTGAACTTATCAACATGCACTAAACTGAATTTTACTCCTAAGGGTCGGTACTACAATCAAAATTATTTATTGTTATTTAAAAAAATTATAAACAATTAAAATTGAAAAAAGGGTAAAAAAATTGAAAAGTCCACCCTTTTTTTTTTGATGAAAATGTTTTATTGTAGGTCCGGCCATAGCCAATGTGATACATTTTGATTTTTGCTTTTAGATGATTCGTTTTACAGTTATCGTGCAACTCCCCAATAAAATGGACGTCTTTCAGTAGCAATTAAAAAAAAAATCAATTAATATTTTTATACGTCTACTTATCTACAAAAACTTTTATTTATATATATTTTTTTCTAAATAATTAAAATTTGTTTGAAAAAAAAACATGATTTTTGGAAGAAAGTGGCCTTAAGGCGTAAAACCACTCTAGAATTTTGGAAAACGCATTTTTTGCTCACAGGGGACCTTTGGGTTCTAGAAACTAAATGCAATTGGTTTTAAAGTAAAAAAAAAAACACAATAACAACTTTAAACGCGTTTTTCTCAAAATCACCTTTTTCAAACTGGGAGGACAGATTATTCGGACTCTATTGCATCGGTTTATCTGACAAATACATTTTTTTTGGAAGTACGTAGCCGTTTTTTGATTAAATGTAATTTTTTTTTAATAATTTAGTGCGTATTTTTAAGTAAAAAATCAATCAATTTATAAAAATGTGTGCCGCTTTCACAAAAATTAGTTAAAAAATAAATTCATACGTACTTCCAAAGACCACAGTTTGTAGATCATATAACTTTTTACTTTTCTGTTCGAGGTCTCATTCTTTAGAAGAAATCGGTCCTCCCGTGGACGCCTTTAAAAAAAAAAACATTGATTAAATAATGGACTTTATCACCACCATTTTGTAAAAAAATAATAATTAAAGAATATTTTTTTTTTAACTTCAATATATGTTTAAAGAAATGGTTAAATAGACATTTTTATTCCTTTTCCCATATTCCTACAAAAATTCAAAAAAATGAGTATATGTTTCAACGTCTAGAGTGGCTTTACCACTTAATAGCTTCATAGTTTACATTTGCTCTCAAACTGTTACCAAGTGAATTATTACCGGGCAACATGTTGCTTAAACACAATGTGTCTCAACATTGCTCAAGTTTGTTGGTGTGTTTAAAAAAAGACTGCAACACTGCGCAGAAGCGGTGTAGCAATAAAACCAAAATACAAATTCAAGCAAATATGTTCCACCACATGCCAACAGCTGGAAATTTGTTTATAAAATGCGCTGCCTCACACAAATTCAAAGTATGTACATATAAAGTTATGGAGGAATAAAATGGAATGGCAAAGAACCCTGTTTTGTGGAGAGTGTATGATGAATTGAAATTACAAGCCACTAAAAAAACTTGTATTGAGAAACGCGTGGTAAGTGAAAATCATAACAAAATGTGCCAAACATTCGAATGCAACAGAATAGTCTTGTTGAGTGTGCTGCCCAAGTAGGATATTCCTTTTCGGTTTGGTACTTAAGGTGCCGTCAGACATTGCAATTTTCACGAAATTTTGATTTCATTCATGGATTTTGCTGTCAAAAAATTAAAATATCGACATGTGACCACCATGAAACTAGTTTCTATAATTTAATTTCATATAATTGGAAAAATTTCAGCACTCATTTATCTGCAATTAAATTTCCAATTGTCCGCAATTTAATTTGTTAATTTGATATCCGTATAGAAATTTCCTTTACTCTAGAATTATTCTAATGGCAGTATTTCACAAAGCGATATTAAATACAGAAATGTGTCACTAGTACAACAACAACAATAGAAGAAGATAGAGGTGAACAACAAATTAGTAAAAAATAAATTTTTTATTACATAAATATTTTTTATGTGCAGCGAAATGTTGCTTTGGATTTTTGCAATCTTTCTTGCATATTGTAGGGGTGTTTTTTTTTAAATATTTACGAGAGTTTTTCTTGATTTTCAGTGTCCAAAAAAAAAAATAGAAAAAAATATACAATAAAATTAACTCCAACTTTTACTGTTTTGGCAAACATCTACACATATGTGTCTGCAAATTTACAAATATTTTTATGACCATATTTTTTGACATGCCGCACAGCTGTCACATGAGTGATGCAGAATTTGAATCACTTGCACCCGCTTCACTAAATACAAATAAATACAGCCAACTAAATCCTCGGATACCCTCTTCCCCAGCTGGACGAAGGAGCACAGGCTTGAATTGGATGTGAAGGTCAATGATGTAAAAATTCCGTCTATAAACAACACAAAGATATTGGGAGTCACACTCGATAGCCTGCACTACTTCACTCCGCAATTGCCGCAAAACTCCAGGGCCGCAACAAAATACTCAAAGTGCTAGCCGGCAGTACCTGGGGTGGGGGCTGGACAAAACGGCGTACAGACAAGCACTGAACGTCATTCACCTGGAGTCAGTCAACAACTCCTTGTGAATGGCGTATTCGAAGCAAAAGCACCACCCATTGCAGACAAAAAGCTCGAGCTGTCTCGAGAGACCCGTGTGACTCTGGCACAACTTAGGTCTGGATACTGTAGCAGGTTAATCTCCTACCTATCCAGACTCGACCCCAGCATACATGCCCTGCATGTGGAGAGTATCAGCACGACACAAACTACCTCTTCAAATGCCCCTTAAAACCAACACATCTAAGCCCCCCTCTCTCTCTGGTGCAATCCCGTCGAAACAGCACGTTTCCTTGACCTCCCATTAGATGACCTCGGCGACTTAGATTAATTGAACCTGTCCCTAAGCGGGGCTAGTGAACCGACAAAACAACAACCATTTGATGCCTGAAGTCGAAACTCGTGATCTTGGTGACATTTGGTTTCAACAAGACTGTGCCACTTCCCACACATCGCATGAATCGATGGATTTATTGAAAGAACACTTCGGTGAGCAGTTAATTTCCCGTTTTTGGATGGTCCATCGGCCACTAAGATCGTGTGAAAGTCTAAAGTCTATGTGGACAATGCCGCTTCGATTCAGACCTTGGAGTTACTAGTGGAAATGCACGAACGGGTCATCGGACCAACTGAGATGCAGCTGCGGTCAACATTTTATAGAGATAATCTTCAAAAAAAATAAATGCCAGATAATGTTTTTTTGAATAATAATTAATTAAATTTGAACTTTCTGTGTTTATTTCTTTTAAAAAAAAGTAGGGAACCTCGAAGTAGATCACATTTTATTACATCTTTCAAAACACCGCCTCACGAATTTTTGCAAACTTCAATCCGTTTGAGGTAATTTTTGACCACTCGTATTGGGCGGTATCTCAGCAAATATTTGACGACTGTTTTTAAGTGCTCAAGGTCTAAAGGTTTATCCGCATACGCTTTTTCGCGTAGCCCAACAAAAACAGTCCGACGGTGTCAAGTCGCACGCTGTCGGTAGCCAAATAACATTTCCAAGACGAGAGGCAAAACCGGTCGATTATTATATGATCTCAAAGTTCGAATTGACATTGACACTCTCGCTGTTGTCGTTTGCAAAGAAGTAAGGTCCAATAATACCTTCGGATTAAAGAGCGCACCAGACAGTAGATTTTTTTTTTGGCTGCACTTTCACTTACCTACAGTAGCTATATTTGAGTTGGAAACGGCACAGTGATGATGTGCAAGCCCTAAAATATCTGTAACTGATCCAGTCGTAACAAAATTCTTTAAAATTTTGCCGACTGCTTGACTAGTTGGACGATGATGTGCACCATAATCTCTTCTTAAAGCACCACCAAACGTGGTCACGTTCCATTTTCGTAAATGTCTTACTTTGAACGAAAATAAAACATATTTGGTTGGGCGGTTATGTTCGAAAAGTATAAAAATACAGCCCTGCTCTTTTGAAACCAAAAAATGGATAAACGTATGGAATATTTTTATTTATTTATATAAGATATACCTTACAACATAAATCTTATAAGCTATTTGTTTGGGAGCTATAGCTACTAGGCCTTAAGCTCAATACTTATTTACATATTTATATTTCAAGTTTAGATACTTTTTGGTTAAATCTTATGAAAGAGATTCGTTCTTTTGAGAAAGTTTGTTATTAAAAGGATTGATTCGGCTGAGGGAGTTGAGAGGTAAGAAGTTGGGTTTGTGTTAGTAAAAATTCGTTCTCTATGGGTGGCATATAGTGGGCAGTTAAGTAGAATGTGGTTAACTGTGACTATGATATTTGCGCTGCAAGTACAGTACATAGGGGTTGAGTTATTCATAAGATGCCCATGTGTTAATTTGGTGTGTCCTAGTCTAAGGCGCTCGAATTTTGTAACGTCGAATCGTGAAGGGATTTTTTTTGATTTATGTAAGAAGTCCATTAGATGGGTCTTTGTGTAATTTATACTTTTATACCAATTATTAGTTAGGTTCCATTCGAGGCGTTGTTTCGAGAAGAAGTATTGCTTTATATGATTTTTTACATCTAGGAGGTTTAAATTTTTTGTACTGATAACTGGACCTTGGTTCGCTTGCTTGGCGGCTTGGTCGGCGAGGTTGTTGCCAGATATATTTGTATGTCCAGGTACCCATATTAATATGATTTTTGGGTAGTGCTGTGACAGAATATTTCTAATTTGGGTGGTATAGTAGCTATTGTTTTTTATGTCGGCTATGGAATTAAGAGCGGAAAGTGAATCCGAACATATAGCGAATAATTCTTTTTTGTGTTTAACTAGTTTTATAGCTTCAGATATGGCAATAATTTCAGCTGAGTATATTGAACTATAATATGGAACAATTGATGTTTTGATAATTTCATTTTCTGTGGTTATGCTATATGAAGTGCTGTGATTGGATTTGGATCCATCAGTATAAATGAGTGTGTAGTTATAGTATTTACTTTTGATCTCGTTGAACATCAACTGGAACTGAAGCGGATTTGTGTTTGACTTGTTTAAGGTATGTAGTGCAGTGTTAATTGTTTTTGGGTTAAATAACCATGGCGGAAAATCGGAGGAATTATTTATAGTTAGATTTATAGGCAAATCTACTGCTGACCATTGTTCTATAATTCTACTTAAGGCAGGTTTAATTTTAAGGGGATTTTTCCTTTTTTTGAGGTTCTTACCGATATTGTAAAGTGGATTGTCTTGTTTTGATAATACAGCTTTAAACAGTTTAGCTGTAGTTAAGTCTCTTTGGTTTTCAAAGTTCATTATTTTTGATTCAAAAAATATATTTGTGGTTGGTGTATGGCGTAGTGCACCCGAAGCAGTTCTTATTGCAGCGCAAATTTGTGCTTTAACTTTGTTTAAAAGGTATTTAGGGGCATATCCGTAAAGAAAAATGCCGTAACTTATTTTAGATATTATTAAAGTACAAACAATTGTTAAAATTGATTGAGTATCGCAGTTAAATTTGGGTGTAGCTAGGCATTTTACAATGTTTAACTGTGTGGCTAAAGAAAGGCTTAGGTAATCTATGTGGGAGTTCCATCTGTACCTGTTGTTGAAGATAATACCTAAAATTTTCAACTTTTCACAAGGGATAAGGCTTGTGTTTCCTGATAGTACTATACATTGACAATTCTGTTTTCGGCATAAATGAATGTACCGATTTTTTGATGGCGATATGTATGGAATACTAACCCACTGTTGTAGGCAATTACTTTTATGGCAAATACACATACTGAGCCACTACCAAATGTTTTTCTTTTCAATATGTGCCTTGCAGAGCCAAGCAAATGTTTATATACGTATATTTAATGGCATTTATTCGTACGAGTATGTGTAGCACAGTTTTCGAACGCTGAACGCTTCATTTAACTAGTAATTTGCACCATTAAAAAATTACGAGCTCAGCAGGCAATCAATGATGCAGTGTAATGGTAATTAAATCTATGCAAATTTATTTATTTTTTCACATTTTCTTTTTTCTTTTTAATATCATTTTTAAATTGCCTCTGAACGATTGAATGACTACTGGGCACAAGCACGCAAGTAGCAAAATTATAAATACACACACTTGTTAGATATATCAAAACGTACTCATTGCCTATTTATGTTAAACAGAGTGTTTGTTTGTAAATTTAGCAACACTTGAATGTAGCCAAACCACCAACGCAGATCGCAATCGCCCACGACTCATAATCAACTCAATCATCAGGCATTATAGCCTTCTTCTGCTCTGGCAAACTCTGGCATTTCAGACAAACGTCATTCATACCAGACGCTGCAATCAATGAATTTATTTGAATATTCAACTGTATATGCATCTAGACAAGCAACCAATGTCTAGCAAAGTTTTAGCTTCTTCATTTCCCTGACCAACTCTACGCTGAGCATGTTGTCTATGGCTCGGCTACAACAGTTGTCTGCTATTTAAAGTTAAATAAATATGTCTCCATATACATACATATTCATATCCTTGTTATGAATATAATCTACAATTGTTGTTGTGATTTCATAATTAATGCCATTTTCCAGAGAATGTAATAAATCAATTAGGCAAAAATTCATGGTTATATATTTAGAATGGTTAAAGATGAATGTGTAACGAATTGTTGCGCTGAGTTGCGTTGGAATCATTTACGCCGCCACCACCTCGGTGAAGCCTGTCTGCAAATTTTTGAATATAATAGAGCAGTCTGTGGTGCATTTATTGTATACGTATATAATAGAGTTGCTTGGCTGGGGTTTCCTATGCATCAAAGAATTTGCTGTACAATAATAATTATAAAAGCTTATTGGGCTATGAGAAGTGCGTCCCTCGATAGTGCTGTAATTATATAAAGATACTACTACTGTTGGTTGGAGTTTGTTTGATTTTTTCACTCCTTAAATCCTAGGAAAGCTATGAGAATTGACAAATGTGCTTAAAAAGTAGTTGCGATTGTTCTAGAAGGGTTAAAATGAGAGTGACAATCAATAAAGAATACGTTAGTAAAGAAAGTGAAAGCAGTTTTTGAAACGAAAAATATTAATTATTCAAAAACTAACTAACTTACTACTACTATATTTACAGCCACGACAAAAAAAGAAGTGGAATTGAAAATCATACAACTATATAACCACACTAGAGCAGAAATCAAAAGCAAAAACATTGTTAACTAATAGCGGAATAGAATTACTGGTCCGATATAAGCGACGTTTGCGTATCGAATGGCAATATCAAACATCTTATAACGTCTTTGTCTCCCAACGTTTCTACTAAAAAATCTCTATGGAAAGCTAGCAAAAGCACTGAAGTACCGTTGAGACTGCGTAATGGTTCATGGGCAAGAACGGATGAAGAAAAGGCATCTTGTTTTGAAGAGCACCTCAGCACAAAATTTCAACCAAATACTGCTACATATAGTGCACCTTTGTCACCGAACCCTACTGCTCCTAGAAACACTGTTACTTGCGGAGCATCTGTGTCTGAACTAAAAAACAAACTATTGCCGCCTTAAATCCAAAAAAATCTCCAGGAGACGATCATATCTCACCAAAAATGCTAAAAGAATTGCCACGCATTGCTCTCGTTTTTCTTGCAAAGCTTTTCAGTGCCATTTTGATGCTAGGATATTATCCACAACTCTGGAAAAAGTCGCAGATAATTATGATAACTAAACCAGGTAAAGACGCAACCCTGCCGTCATCATATAGACCGATCAGCCTGATGCCTTGCCTATCAAAAAGTGCTGCTTTTAAAAATTACTCCTTTTCTCCATCAAAATGATATTATTCCTACACATCAATTTGGTTTCCGGGAAAACCACGGTACAATTGAACAAGTAAATCGTATAACAAATGAAATAAGGAATTGCTCGGCCGTTTTTCTTGATGTGGCGCAAGCATTTGACATAGTGTGGTATGATGGCCTCATTCATAAAACTAAAAAATCATTACCTAACACGTTCCACAATATCCTTGAATCCTACTTATCCAACAGGCGATTTACAGTAAAAATAAATGAATACATAACAGGGGAGGATCCTATCACGGCAGATGTTCCGCAGGGTAGTGCTCTTGGACCAATATTGTATATACTGTTTACCGCAGATATCCCTACAAGTGACGAAGTACAATAATTACGTCAACATTTGCGGATGATACTGCTATACTAAGTCGACATAAATGCCCAATTACAGCAACAAAAGTGTTACAGCAGAATCTTAAACTAATTGAAGAATGGCTAGCGAAATGGCGCATAAAAGTTAATGAAAACAAGTGCAAATACATAACTTTTACATTAAGGCCAAAAACGTGTCCTACTGTTAAGCTCAACCATGATCCCGCAAGCTGCCGACATTACATGCCTCGGAGTCCACTTGGACAGGCGCTTAACCTGGAGACGACACATTGCAGCTAAAAAGTTGCCAGTTTACTTTAGCTTTTAAAGAAGAAGTCTTGACTGAGCTTTAGCAATGGTGTCCTCTTATATAATGCAATAATAAAACCGATATGGATGTATGGAATCAAGTTATGGGGCACAGCGTGCACGACGAACATAGATATAATTCAAAGATTCCAATCGAAAACGTTAAGAGTAATAACGGGAGCACCATGGTACATGCGTAATGAAAATATTCATAGAGATCTAATTATACGTATACCTACCATAAAGGAAGAAATTGAAATCGCAGCAAAAAAATATTTAACAAAACTGTGTAAACATCCGAACCCTTTTGGCTAACACCTTGACCCATGCAACAAGTCAAACCCGCCTGCGGAGAAGAGACAAAGCAGACTTCTAAAGAGCAACGTCAAGCCAGCAGCCCATTCCTACTAATGGGCTTTATGTTTTAATTTAGTTTAAGATTTTATTACTTATTGTTAGGCTTCCGAAGTCGAAGTAGATTCAATAAATAAATATTAATGTTTCAAAAAATAAAAAAATCTTACTACTACTACGAGTATTTTGGATTTCTGGGATACCAGACTTTAGCTAAGCTGAGATCTTACTAAGAGTAGTGAGACTGAAATCTTAAGATAAAAATCAGATGTGGAATATTAATTTCTGACCTTATAGTTTTATTTAAAAAGAAATTTTGAAAAAATAAAAAAAAAACGAATACCCTCCACCCGCCCAACCGACCCGAGAGGCAACATCCGCATAACGTACGGAATATACCGAGTTATGATTGGGAAGCGTTTGTTAAGCGTCGAGTTTCAAAACTGTTCAGCTACAGAAGAAATAATTATTCAACAGCTGAAATTTAGTAAATATGGAATTTTAAAATTTAATTGTTGAAAAAAGTAAGAATAGTTTTTTTGATGCTAAAAAGTGAGTTTGAGAGATCGAAGGTGCCGAAATGACAATAAAAAGTGTTACACAATCGGCGAAAGGGTTAATTCAAGTCATAATTTTTTTTACTTGACTTTAATAGTAAAGACCTAAACTGCTTGGAAACACGAGTTGGAACATTAAAGTTTACCTCAGATAAGTGACATGAACTACAAATTGAACCGTTAAGAAGATTCACTACGAACAATGCACCTAACTTTTCTCTACGACTTGCGACTTGAGTAGGTAGATTTAGAAGCTTTAAACGGTTGGTATAGGGTGGAAGATTTATCGTAGAGTTCCATCGGAAATGTCTTAATGCAAAAAGTAAAAATTGTTTGTGAACAGACTCCAGCTTATCGGAATTAACCTGATAATTGGGGTTCCATATCTCTGAACAATATTCTAATATTGGCATCTTATAAAGTGCTGTAACTAAAGAGTATTTAAATTCTTTTGACCATCTTTTGACAAAGGCAAAAGTATTTTTAGATTTTGATATGAAAATGGAAGTTGAGCTTATTGATTTTTTATATAGACGGTGATCCATTTCGAGGTTCCCTACCTTTAAAAAAAAAAAAAAAAACAGAAAATTCAAATTTAATTGAGATTCTGTGGCATTTAATTTTTGAAGATTATCTATTTAAATATTGGTTACGTCTCAGATGCTCCATTCGTTGAGTCCAATTTTCGATGACTTCTTCGAACATTCCGACGTGTAACTGGCGTATGACACGCGTGATGTTTTGCTCCAAGACCTGAATCGAAGTGGACAATCCCATAGACTTTTGAATTTACATATCTCCACAGGAAAAAGTATAACGGTGTGATATGACACGATCTTGGTGGCCAATCGACCGCCCCAAGACGTGAAATTATTTGCTCACCGAAGTGTTCTCTCAATAAGTCCATTGATTGATGCGATGTGTTGGAAGTGGTGCCGTCTTGTTGAAACCAAATGTCGCCGAGATCACGAGCTTATATTTCAGGCTTGAAATAGTGTGTTACCATGGCGCGATAACAGTCGCCATTGACGGTTACGGTCTCACGGGCAACATTTTTGAAGAAATATGGACCGATGATTCCACCGGTCCCCAAACCATATCAAATCGTTGTTTTTTTCGGAATCAAATGGCAGCTCTTGAATCTCTTCAAATTGCTCTTTGTTCCAATTGCGGCAATTTCGGTTTGTTTACATACCCATTGAGCCGGAAATGGGCCACATTGGATCTTCTCGGAACTTTTCAAGAGCTCATAGAGCGAAGTGATTTCGCTTGGGACGGTCGAACGGCTTCGGCTCTTACACGAGCTATTTTTTTGTACGCTTTCATTTTAAGATGCGCCAGGTTGTTCAATACGTCAGTCCGAGTTGCTGCGAATGGCGCCGAATCGACTCTCCACGGTCTTCGTGTGCACTCTCAGCGACGGCCGCTATATTTTCTTCACAGCGTGGTGGACTTGGTCTATTCGGTCGAATATTATCCAATAATGAATGCTGGGTCTCAGATGGGGGATGGTGTTACGACTAGTTCGCTCAGTAGACAGATTATGTTGACATTCTTTATAGAACGTGAATTCTCGTAATAAAGTTGAACAATTTGTAAACTTTGTTCAGGCATAAGTCTTTCCATGATGAAATGCCAAACAATATTGAACAAAAGTAAAATGACAGCTTGACACGAATCACACGTGAACTGTCAAAAAATGCTATTGAAAAACGTACCTCTTTTCGAACATCACATATTGGTTGCAGGTAGTGCTTTAAACGAGACGAACTAAGATGGGTTAAAAATGTTAACTCGTATAAATAGAATACAGCCAAAGAAGGGAATAAAAACTAATTTGCAACTTTTACACCGCGAATCAATTATTTCATTTCGAATATGAATAAGTTTGCATCAGCAGTACACATTTTTCTTTTTATCAATTGAAAATTTCGACAATAAATAAGGGTAATTTGTGCCTCAAACATACACAACTTCATATCTTTACTCACATGTTCTTATGTATGTATATGTAGATATGAAATTAAAGCAAACTTTCGCTGATAAGGTATATAAAAGCTATATATGTATATATGTATGTTTGTATACACAAAACTTTGTCCTTGAATGCTGCCATTTATAAAGACATTTCTTCATCGCGCCAACCATTTCTCTTGTGAACTTTCATTTATCTTGCTCGCAGAATAAAAATACACTGAAATTGCTTTATATACATATGTATGTATGCAAGCATACACTCACACAATTAATTAATTACTTAAATGTGTATACATATATACATATGTATATGCATGTCTATTGTATAATTATTTCATTTAATTTCATTTCGCTGACTAGTAGACTTGTTATTCTACCATTTATTCATTTAGTCAGTCATTCGTTCATTCACTTCTTGTCCATTTTTACCCATTCAACAATTCACTTTCTTTCACGCGCAGTTTGTCTAAACTGCACGTAATACTCTTTTATAAAGACACTAACAAATTATTCTTAACAAATTTTCTTTTACGTAATTTTTACTTATCGTTTTGTATTGAAGCTCTATGTGCGTAGAGTCGTCTCTACTTTTGTATAAATATACATATATTCATTCATTGAGACGTTGTTCCTTTTACTGCCACGAATTTTCAAGAAATTAACTTCTTTTTCCAACACGCTTTACATTTGCCTTCCTGCGTTGTTCTTTTAAACGTCGTTATTTTTGCTCAAAAAATTGTACCTTTTGTTGTCTTCTTTACAATTCAACTTACAAAGTGTGTCCAAGCGAAAAGTACGTTCTTCGACATCCTGTTTCCCGCTTTTCACTCTTCTTCCTTCTTTCTGCTTTTAGCGCTTCACCTGCTTCATCAGCTGGCTGCCACGGCTACTGCTACTGTTGACTGACTGCTGCTGTTGACATGAATGAAATTGTTGAAAAAAGAGGTTTACTTAAGATTTCTTTTTTTTTTTCTTCGCCTTTGTCAACGCAGCTTTGCGTAGTTTTTTTTTGAGACTGCAGAATCTCTTGATTGCGAAGTGTATTAAATTGAGTAGTAGAGAATTTAAAATTTAGTTCTTTATTTAAAAAATTTTGATTTAATAAAAAAAAAACTAATTTCTCTTTTTACACGCTTTATATTAGCTTCACTTGTATGTCAGTATGTCTGTCAGTATGTCTGTCAGTATGTCTGTCAGTATGTCCGTCTGTCAGTTTGTAACTTTTTAGCGGTGACGCGATCCCAATATGAAATATTTGAAATGCGAATCGTTGCATACATCGTAGCGTTGACAGAATTAATCAGAGAACGTATAATAATCCATACTAATAATTATTATACGTTCTCTCATTAATTCAGAGAAAAAAAAAATCAAAATAGAGTTAATTAGAAAAATATATAAAATAAATATAGTTTAAAAAAAACTAAAAAAAACACGCTTTTAAAGAATATTAAACTAAAAAGTTGAAAATAATTTTGGAAATAAACTTAAGACAATAGTATATAATAAATATAGTTTAAAAAAAACTAAAAAAACCCGCTTTTAAAGAATATTAAACTAAAAAGTTAAAAATAAATATAGTTTAAAAAACTAAAAAACACGCTTCTAAAGAATATTGTACTAAAAAGTTGAAAATAATTTTGAAAATAAACTTAAGACAATAGTATATAAAAAATACTTGTATAATTAAGAGAAAAGCGTGGGGCGCTCGATATATGGAAATTATGGTACAAAGCGCAGCACGCTTTTCTCTTAATTATACAAGTATTTTTTATATACTATTGTCTTAAGTTTATTTTCAAAATTATTTTCAACTTTTTAGTACAATATTCTTTAAAAGCGTGTTTTTTAGTTTTTTAAACTATATTTATTCTTACAGATTCCGGGAAAATTACGACGGAAAGTGTGATCTATCAATCAGAAGTGGCATAGAAAATTGGTTACACTGGTACAACTTAAGATGATTGGGGTCCAAGAAATAGATTCCATTAATCGTTTTTATGGCTACGTTTTTTGTTGTATTTTTTCGTTGTTCTGGTTTCGTAAAATATTTACATATAAATACATATATTGCTCAAGTAAAAAGTTCGTTCGGTTTTTTTTATTGATTTTTCAAAATATGATAACTTCGTGTACATTTGTTCGATTTAAGTCAAAATTCTTCAAAATTGCTCTGCAAGGGAGTGTCCTATAGATGCGAAAAGGTGATAGTCGGACGGGGCGAGGTCTGGAGAGTACGACGGGTGCGATAATATTTCCCAATTAAGTGTTTTTAATGTGTCTTTCACCAGTTTAGCGGTATGAGACGGCGCGTTGTCATGTTGCAAGATAACTTTGCCATGTCTTTGGGCCCATTCCGACCGTTTTTCGATCAACGCATGATTCAAATTGATCATTTGTTGTCGGTAACGATCCGTGTTCACCGTTTCACTAGGTTTTAACAACTCGTAGTACACCACACCACACTGGTTCCACCAAACACAGGGAATTGTCCTACGGCCAAAGCGATTTGGCCTTGCAGTCGATGGGCCAGCTTCACCAGGGGAAAGCCATGATTTTTTTCGCTTCTGGTCTCAAAATAAATCCATTTTTCGCCCCCGTGATAATTCGATGCAGAAAAGATTTCCTTTCGAATCGTTGAAGTAGCATTTCACAAACGGTTTTTCGATTTTCCATTTGTCTATCGTTCAGCTGGTGTGGAACCCATTTTCCATACTTCTGGATCTTTCCCATGGCTTTTAAACGTTGGCAAATTGCTCCTTGAGTCACATGTAGTGTTTCTGCCAATTTTTGTTACGATTGGGTTGGATCAACATACAATTCCTCGTCTTCGAACTTTTTCGCTGCACCAGGATGTTCATTGTCTGTCAAATCGAAATCTCCACTTTTAAATTGACGAAACCATATCTCACATGTTCTAATCACTGGAGAATGTTCACCATAAGTTCCTACCAGCTTCAGCTGCTTTTGTCTATTGATGAAATAAGAAAAGCAACGAATGCCGCAAATGCGATTTACTTGGAACGAAACTCGACATACACGTATTCACTGAGGTAAACAAATATGACGTTATTATTTTGGCGGAATGTGACTTGCGTATTTTTGTAGGTTAATGTCAATAGAAAAAATTACATACATGCCAAATCATAGAAATTTATACATATTGCTAGCGACATCTACTAGTAAAACCGGCACACTTCAACAAACACACCTGGTAGTTTTAAAAACCGTCTCTGCCAGGTTTTCGCCATTTTTAGAGTGAGTTTTGATAATTTCAATGCTTTGTTGCATGTATCGTTCTATTTTTATAACTGGCGTAGTTTTTTCTAGTCAGATGTTAAATGTGAAAAAGTTACTGTTCCAAAAGTGACATCTATCGGCCATTCAAAATAAAACCTCTTATTTGAATTTATTGCTCTTTACTCATCAAATCCCATGAAACTCTATAAGCGGCTTTATTTTCAATTATGTAACGTGTGCAGATTTTAATTAAAAGTTGCAATAAACGAAAGGAAAGAGAGACATTAGTGGAACTAAAATAGAAATACAAGAAGAAAATAAAGAAGGAGTGAAAGATCATGTGCAAAAATAAGAAAAATAATAAAATTTTCACAGGAAACTAAGTTCAACTTACTCAACACAAAGGCAACAGTAAAACCACACGCTGGCGCCATATTTTTGTATTTCTTATTTGCGTTAACCAGACAATTTTGTCACAGTTTTTATAGCGAATTTAATACCAAGAGCTCAACCGACGTAATGGATAGGATGCATTAAAGCGCTGCGCGGCTGAGAGGTAGTGGAGAGTGCAGAGTGCAGGACGAAGCGGAAAACAAACAATAGCTAGCAATAATATTTCCACTCTTTTACTTACACTTCAGTCAAAAAAAAAAAAAAAATAGAGAAAACACTCATATGCTTCCAACAAGCGTTATTTTTATTATTTCAGGCGCATCCTAACTCCTTTTATTTTCAAATAAAGGCTCGGATTGACCTAGTTTTAGATAGATTGCATTGCTTTGTGGCTATTGTAATCGACGACAGGCGATGTTGTATGCATAAAAAATGAAAAAACCAAGGGACAAAAGTGTGAAAAAATCAACACTCATGTAAGTTGCAAGGACATCTACCAACTTAGGTGCGAAGCTCACTTACATAGAGTGCAACGGGTTGTATGTCCAAAGTAAATAATGGAAAAAGTGAATGCTGTCCGACATGCAACAGCATCTCAGTGACTATACCTTGACAACAGTGACGGCGACAGCGACGTCATCAGCTGTAGCTGCAACAGCATGTGTGAATGGCATAGTTGAGCGTAGACCACAATAGCATGTGTAAGGAATTGACGATGACACATGATTGTGCATAGTTTTTTCTGCATGTAAAATTCAAAAAAAAAAAAAAAACAGCTTTGTGTAAGCATAAGTGAGCTGAAGTATGTGAGAATAAGAAAAGAAAATATAAAGCTGGAAAAAAAAAACGGAAAAAAGGAAGTGGAAACAAAAGGTGCAAGGTAGGAAGGTAATTTTAAATGAATCGAACAAAGACAGAAATATTAAAAATAATAAACAAGCTTCAAAACGAAGTTAAATTGGAACAGGCAGAAGTGCTACTCACAACTAAAGGAAAGAGCAGGAATAAGAGGATATGAGGCTATGGGAAGCGCGCTTCAATTACTACATTGCTAAACAAACTGCGGTATTTGAGTGTGGTTAAGCAGAGGAAATATTAGGTCAAGTAAAAAGCTCGTTCGGTTTTTATCTAATCAATGGCGTTATTGTCCATAGTACTAGTGTTACGTGTCGCATCATGTCATACTATACGGCGCTGAAAACCTGTTTATTCGCACTAAAAGTTTGTTTTTGACAGTTTTCGATTGATTGACTCAGTACGTTGTGAGCGCTCGTCAAAGATGGACACCAGCATAGAGAAAATTCGCTATATTTTACGATTTTTCTTCGATCAAGGCGAAAAAGCAGCCAAAGCGGCTGAAAAAATTAATTTAGTTTATGGGCCCGATACTGTAAACGAACGTGTAGCACAAAAGTGGTTTGCTATGTTCCGTTCCGGTAATTTAGATGTCAAAGATGCACCACGCGTCGGGAGTCCTGTAGTCGAAAATTGCGATAAAATCATGGGAATAGTGGAAACAGACCGTCACGAGAGCACTTATTTAATTGCTGAGCAGCTAAAGATAAGCCAGAAAACCGTTTGGAACCATTTGCATAACCTTGGATTCAAAGAGAAGCTCGATGTTTGGGTGCCAACGCAAACTAACGCAAAAAATATATGATGGGCCGAATTTCGCAACAAAATCGACCCATTTCTGAAGCGTTTGATGACTGGCGATGAAAAGTGGATCACTTACGACAACGTCAAGCGAAATCGGTCGTGGTCGAAACGCGGTGAGCCGGCGGCAACGGTGGCCAAGCTGGGATTGACGGCCAGGAAGGTTTTGCTGTGTGTTTGCTCCCCTATGGCTAACCCCTTTTCGGCCCTCTACTGCCAACAATTGGACCGCTTGAAGGCAGCACTCATCCAGAAGAGGCCATCTTTGATCAACAGAGGCCGAATTGTGTTCCATCCGGACAACGCCAAGCCACACACGTCTTTGGTGACGCGACAGAAGCTCCAGGAACTCGGATGGGAGGTCCTAATGAACCCACCTTATAGTCCGCACCTGGCACCAAGTGATTACCATCTTTTCCTGTCCATGGTGAACACGCTTAATGGTGAGAAGTTAGCCTCAAGAGAGGCCTGTGAAAGTCGGCTCTCCGAGTGTTTTGCCAATAGGGACGCAGCCTTCTACGAGAGGGGTATATTGAAGTTGTCATCTCGTTGGTAACAAGATGATGATACGAATAAAATGGCGCATATTTGACTTAGATCGGACCAATGTACACAAAGTTACCATTTTTTCAAAAATCAAAAAACCGAACGAACTTTTTACTTGACCTAATATTAACACAGTTCTATTTTATCTTCCTCCAGATAGTTGCCATGAGAAGAGTAATGTTTATTTTTACGTTAAATCATAAAATCCAATTAAAGAAAGGCTTCTTAGTGGCTATTTTTAACTTTAAAGTACATTTTAACTGATGAGATGTAAAAATTTTAAATCATTTTGAATCTATTTCCTATCAGAAGAGCCTTGAGATGGCCTTGCAATGTTAGCGAAAGCTTTGAAAGCCTCTCTGCTGCGATAAGCATCCAAACTCTTTCAGTTTGTCTCGAAAGGAATTTCTGGTATTCTGGTTGTTAATTTAAATTTAACTTTAACTTCAAGTACAAAATGTCAGATAAATCAAATAAGGAGTTCGTTTAAACGCCCTCGAGATAGGGCAGCGAGCACTGCTGCTCAAGAAGTTAGAAACATTTGAACGATAAAGACGTCGACACTGTTAGTCAATAAAAGTGTTGCCTCTGAGCTGCTTAAAACTTTGATAGAGAGAGAGAAAAATAGAGAGAGAGAACTACAGGTTGTTTAGCACCAACGGCCTGCCACATCACAACAACACACTTCAAAACACACATTTTCAATTGCTTCTTTTTTGATTATTAAGTATCTCACGGCTCATCTCTTTCCTTCACTTACTTTTTCCCTTCACTTACTACTTTCAATTGGACTGCTTAAATTGCACATGCATTTGATTGCATCATTTAGCAATAAGGACTTTTATTCCGACTGCTGTTGCTGCTGCTGCTGCTGACTGTCGGTTTCCATCTCCGTGCTTGTTGTCATATCCTGTTTGCAAGTGTTGTTGTTGTACTCAATCTGCTGACAGTGATCATCTGCTTGAGATTCTTCCGCTTGCCTTTCTCCATTTCCGATTTCCTATTGTGTACGAGTACGCGTATGTAGTAGTTTTGCTCACTCATGCGCTTATTCATGCATGTCGAACACACACACACACACACATACACACACTCAGATACGAACAGTTGAGCTAACTGTAAGATTGACTTTGAGTTTATAGGTGAATTTCCGTTGGAAAAATGGACTTTATAGCGCAAACATATGAAATTATATGTATGTATTTTGCAATTTAGTGTGCATAAATATATGCATTTGCTCTGTGCATTAGGGTAGTCGTTAAAAAAATCCGAGATAAAGAAATAGTCCAATATTCCAAGGCCTCTGCACATCCCAAATTAAGTCATAAAGTGAATGAACCACATTCTGCGGTGATGTGCTGTATATCTTAATAGCCATCGACTTTCCAGGTTATTCTAGAAATTATCTTGAATTTCAATGATAATATCTGCCTATCATTCGTCTATCACAAAAAAGCAGAATCCATCCAACTATACAAAGTTTCAGGACTAAATTGCATCTTACCCGCTTATTTACAGATAGCTTAAAACATCTTGTCTCCACTTCTGTGCCCAACACCTCGCGGAGTTGTATATATTCCCCACCTGTAGACCAAGGCTAAATTCATCTTCATACCAAAAGAGAATCTGAATCTGTCAGTCAAGTGAATCTGAAGGAATTCCGACCTTACAACCGTACTTCACTTCTTCTCAAACTATTTGAATGCCTACATCATCTATATATGGCAAAACTCTCCCTCGAATAACCTCTTAAAATCCAACATGCTCACCCTAAAGACAAATCCATCGGTACAGTGCTACACGACGTAGGTGTATACTTAAAAAGGACTTACTTAGTGTACATACGAGAGGATTAACAAAAGTTCGGTAAGTTCCCCAGAAAAATATTCATTTCGTATTTAATCGTAAAATTTTAATTTTTTTAATTTTTGGAAATAACCAGAAATCACAAGGTTTTATATCCGGGGAATATGGTACTGGACGTATTTCTTCGATCCCACAGGTCGCAATGAAATTACTTGTTATTTCAGCAGTGTGGGATGCCTCGAGGCTCTTCCTCTACGGAAAAATGTGCGGTCTGAATTCTTCGGAAACACTTAGAAATAGTCTCTAAAGACGGTGCAATCGTTTCATATGCAATTTGGCACTCACTGAATATTTGTATTGGCTGTAGAATACGCCGGAAGCCGAAGAGAATCAATGGCGAATTTCTGTTTGCGTTGGTGGTGGAATTTCGTCTGACCTCTCCTCAGCTATCTTGCGTTTTCTCGTCTCCATTTTGCTGATCATTCTAAAATTTGATAGGAAGACTAATAAAACCAAATAATTGTAAATTATTTGGTATTTTCAGATTTAGCAAAAACAAATTGAAAGTCGCCAACTGACCGAACTTTTGTTGATCCCCTCGTACATAGCGTACTCCCTGAGGTTTTCATTAGCCGCTTTAAGAAATTGGCTTTAAATAACTCTTGGTGAAAATCGTGGAGCCGATCTAAAGAAACAAGATAATCCTGCACCTCCCAGCAGTTACAAGAGACACCACAAGATGCATACTTCAAGGTAGAGTTCTCTCTCCAGTGTTGTGATGCCTCGTTGTAAACACTATTCTGGAAATTGAGCAGCGCTGGCTGTGTTGTGGTAGCGTACACGTGTGTGGAGGAAATGGCACTCATAACGACGGGAAAACACCTCATGCTTCTAAGTGATTTACTTTTGAATGAACTACACAGAGCGTACTACCGTTCGGATGACCAGGGTACAAGTACTGGTCCGAATTGTTGAAAATAAATTGCGGTCACACTTCGGCTGGGAATTTCAAGCCCCCAGAGTGTATTTCTCCAATGAAAATCAAAGCTCTTCAAAAAAATTCATTGGTCGCTCGAAAACGGCTGAGAATAAACTGTAGGTCTCTCCATTTGTTGGTAGAACATGTAGCCGCACACCGCAAATTGTAGGAGGAGCTCGGTCGAAAGTCACTTCAGCGGTTAAAAAGTGGAATTTATACACGCACGTGGCAGAAAAGTGGTGTAAGGATAGCTAGCTCCTTCATCAACCCACTAAAATTCTTAATTTATTGTTTTTAGACAACTATGGCAAACTTCCGGTGAGCTGCAATGCAGTTAGACTGAACGCAATACAGACTTGGAGGGATTGAGATATATACTACGCCCGGTTATTATCTTCCCTACAGATTTCAGAAGAGGTGGACTGCATAAATGAAATTCTATTTTGAGGATATCTTTTCAACAAGTATCCCTGAGATGAACGAGGATTCTAGAACAACTGAAACTGAACAACTTGAGCTGAAAACTTAATGACAGAATTTTATGCGAGATGCACTTCTCATCACTTTCACTCAACTTGAACATGAGATTACCGGATCACTGCAGTTGTCTTCCCAGCAGAACTTAAAGCAATCAGAAAACGACAAAAGTGGTAATAAAATGTATAAGTTCTCTAAATAGACTTTCGAGGAAATGCAGTACCACCTTTGTTGGAGTATGTGGATACAGAGGCGCGGCGGACAAGGTTAGGATAGAAAAAAGCTATCTTAAATCACACCAATCGAACACAAACTATTCACATTAAAGCATATGCTAAACCTGGAGTTCAATAGCAAGTAGTTGGCACACTGAAACGTGGGAGAGCCGATCCAGTCAGCACTGGACGCTAAGAAATTAAGGCATTTGCCACTTCTGAACTGGTTCTTCATAAGTAGTCTAACAGGCTTAAGAATAGGATACCATTCAATAGGAATTCACTGTGAATGCGATGTTTCTTAACTCATTCTTGTCGCGAAGGAGTGAGCATCACGCGACAATACTTTCTCGGAAAATATTATGTTGACTGTCTTGTCGAGCTGTCAAGCTGTCAAGCTATACTGCTTGGTGAAATCCTATTAGCGGCATTACAATGAGCCAAAAGGTCGAAGTGTTTTATAATCGACAACTACATAAGTTCAACTTAACTTCATGGTGCTAGACACATAATGCTGAGATGTCATCTAATTACTCCTCCGGGTTAGGGGTTCAAGAATTTACTCGCGGTAAGGCATGCCTGTCGTAAGAGGCGACTAAAATCCAATAGTTCTCGCGACAGTCGGGTCTTTATACCGGAACGACCCGGATTTTTTATCCGCCCAAGGACTGTCACTCCCGCAACATTCCCCAAAAATTACTTTGAAGAATATTTTTTTGTGGTTGCAACAACAACAACAACAACATGTCATCTAATTAAATATGACTTTTACTCAAATCCGTATTGAAGAAGAAAAATGAAATTAAATCGCTAAACAAATTTTGTTTTTTTGGACTGCCGAAAAAGCATTACTTTTATCAACCACTCTAATGTGTATTTATATTATATATATGTATGCAGCTTAAAGCATCCTCACTGCATTGTCCTGCTGCACATGCTGCACGATTTCACTTCCTGCTCTAGTCGGGTCGCACTGCAAAATGGTGCTACTTTGAGTGTATATAGGTAAATACATGTGTGTATGTAGGTATATTATATATGTATGTACATGCTCGGTGCCTTTACTGCTCTTGTCGCGCTGCCATTTGTTTGTTCAAAAAATTTAACTCTCTTTTATTGTAATTTTATTGCAAATATTTTTTTTTTATTTATTTTTTTCACTTTTTCTTCTCTTCTTGGCCCTTGACTTTTTTTTGTTGTTTGTTATTGAATTTATTCGAGCGTTAAAAATTCTACAAATACATAGCAAATCAGTTGAATATCTTTGAAGATTACTTAAGATTTTATTTTTATATAAATATTTAGGTGATTTGAAATGTTTGAAAGTATTTTTGGAGTGCAATTTGTTGGAGAAAATTGTAGATTTTTATATGCAAATAAGTGAAATAAGCGAAAGAGGAATTTATTAGCTGATTGATGGAGAGCTTTAGTTGAAGCTCTTTATTTTATATATTATATTTTATCACTTTGCGGGTATGGATTTTTGATAATATTGACAAAGTAAAAAGTAATCCATTATTTTTGCAATATGTGGTTTTAGTGGTCTGTATCTCACGTTCTATAAGTGCCATTGGATTCGTCTAGATGGTGTTTGAAAGATGATATTTTGTACTAAAAGAAACAAGCGAGTGTTGATCACTTAACTCCACTCCATCAGAAAGACCAGGTAGAGAAAGATTTGGCTGTAAAAAAGAAATGAATGTCGCAATGTTATAAATTCGACTATAGTTGCGTAAGTGGAGTCTACGCCAGTAAAGAAGAAGAAGACAATGGATGACCCAATATTATGATATCGGTTTCATAAAAATTTTAAAATAAAAGAGCTTTAAGAAAGCACAATGGCAAGAGTTTCATGACCACCAGTGTCAAAAAACGAGCTTTCAGTTTGACAAAAAAATAAATAAAATATTTTTTTCAATTAAAAACTTTGCAAAATTCCTGGCAGGTCAGCCAATCTATTAATTTTATATTTTCAACCCTAGTTCAAAAATCCCCATCTACCCCATATTTAATAACTTATAACAAAGTAAACCTAAATTAACCCTCTCAATTAAGAAATAATGAAAATAAGTAAAATTCCTTCAAATCAAATTGTTTAAATTTACTCTCAACTCCATTGTATTAAAACCCAAATCAACGGAAGTGCCATTAAGTATGCATTTCTCAAAGCAAGTGGTGCACTTAAGTGAGCAAAGCGCAAGTAAAGTCAAGGCGGTGATAAATTACCGTTACCCATTTAATTGTGAGTAGAGCGAGTGTGTGAGTGAGATTTTGAAAAGCAAAACAATCAAATGAAATAAATGGAATTCCACTTGCAAGTGCAGGGGATATTTTGTTGTGAAATTCATTTTTGTTTTCGCTTTTTTATCTTTTATTTTTCCTACGATATTTTTTTTATTTATTTTTTAAATATTTTTTTGTTACATTTTTTGTCTTTTTTTGCAATTTTCCTTTTTGCTTATTTTTCTGGTTTTAAGAAAGTTTCTTTATTTTTTCTTTGTGGTAATTTAGGTAATATAAGATTGCTTGATATTACATTTATTTCATCACAGGGAACTCCATCGAAGAGTTTGGTAGCAAATAATCACTGTGTGCAGCCACAAAAGGTCATTAGAGATGGCTACAGTGGGCGGTAGAATTTTTGATATATAAATTGTTTTGAAATATAGATTTGTTTTCTTACGGGGTAAAACCACTCTAGGATTTTGGAAAACGCAATTTCTTTTTTTTTTACTCAAAGGGTACCTTTGAGTTCTAGATATGATAGGCAATTGGTTTCAAAGTAAAAAAAAAAAAAAAAATACACTGAAAACTTTAAACGAGTTTTTCTTAAAATCGGATCCTATTGCATCGATTTATCTGAAATTTCGATAGTAGCTTCACAGATACATATTTTTTTGAAGTACGTAGCCATTTTTTATTAATTGTAAAAATTTTTTCCTAATAATTTAGTGCATATTTTTTATTCGAAAATCAATCTTTTAAAAAAATAGTGTGCCGCTTTCACAAAAAATACTTAAAAATAAATCCATACGTACTTCCAAAGACCATAGCTTATAGATCATAAAACTTTTGCTTTTCTGTTCTGGGTCTCATTCTTTAGAAAAAATCGGTCTGCCCTTGGATGCCTTTCAAAAAAATATGAATTAAATAATGGACTTTATCAAACGCAACAAAATAATAATTAAGGAATACTTTTTTATACTTCAATATATATTCAATGAAATGGTTGAATAGAAATTCTATTCCTTTTCCCATATTTCTACAATAAATTTTTAAAAATGAGTCTATTATTCAACCTCTAGAGTAGCTATACCCCTCAAATGTGTAGAAAATTTTGAATTGATGGCTACCTATTCAATTTAAATACCCACTGGGAACAAGTCCTCTCTAAGCTGAGAAAAATCATCCACGGAACAGCCCACTGGGGGAGGTGGAACATATCTATATTGTTCCCTAATCCAGTATGTTTTGCGTTGGTTGAAGTCAGTGGCATCTGGTGGTATTCAGACTGAGGCTTCATGTTGCTGGGGCGTCGGCGACTTTCTGAATATGGACCTCTTCCTCAGTGAACAGGTTTTCTTAGCTCTCTAGTTTTTTTCAGATACTGAAAGGTCTCATCCCAATAGGTGGCTAATGGAGCAGATGAACATAAAACTCGATTCACCCTGCTTGAGTAGAAATGTTGCCGTGGAGTGCGGTGATACAAAACCATACCAAACGTCTTTGGAAACCGCCTAGTTTTCATCGTTCTACAGAGCTGATTCCTTACTTCTTTCTTCGCATCAGACCCTTGGAAACCAATGCTAACTTCAATGAGAGAAAACAGCCCATAACGGTGGGGATAATATCTAATCCTACTCTTGTAAAATTCTTTCTAAAGGTCTGATGAGCTTTAGAAGCCAATGTTAACCCTAAAGAGATAAAGAAGTCCCAAGCCTTGGGAAGAAAGTCTAATTCTATGGACAGAAAACCAAACCGTCTGTTGTATCGTGGAAGGTCAATCTGAGTGAGATCGGACATGAGAACTAAATACAGAGGAAGAGATGATACAAAAAAAAACCCTAGAGAAAAGCATGAAGCGCAATTCACAAGCACGTCTGTAGCAACAGGGTCAACTTTCTTGCTAAACGTTCCTCCTTTTCCGAATACTATAAGCTCCACGTCTTAGCAAATGACAATCAACGAGTAGCTCCAAGAGTTCTGGAGAGGCTAAACACCAACATTGCTTAAGAAATAAAGGAGTAAAAAAAGAGATCCTCAATTGGTTGAAAAACATACTTATTTGTCAGAAGAAACAACAAGAACCCGCACCCCTCTTCAGCATCTAATGGATCAATATCTCAGAAAAATACTTCGAATGGATTCAAGAGCCAAGACAGCTCAGCCCCATCACAAAGCGACGGCCCAAACTGAAAGTCCTTTCAGTGAGGTCGCAAAATGACACTTCATACAGGGGATCAAGGGCAAACAAAGCTCGTGTCGTGTGTCTATGAAAAAGCAGTAAAACTGTACAGTACAGTAGCTGGTGATTCATGGCCTAAAGCAGATATGATCGCACTGCACCGCACCTATTAAGAGCCTATGCTTGGATCCATGGCAACGAGCAACTACCCATAAAATACTGAATTAGAGTCCAGGCTGACAAGATCAAGGAGAAGTAGCGTTTATCATCATCATCATGGTGGATGGTTCATTTCCAGCTTTCTTTGACTAAGTTGGAGCTATTGGCTATGACCACTATTGCATCAATCTTCATATCGGTGGGTAGGGTGAAAGTCAGCACCGCAGGTGGACTTAAAAGTTAAATTAAACATGAGTCCTCTGTGTAAGCCTCTTAGAGTTTTCGAAATGCGAACTTAATGCTTTAAGCATCGGAAGAACTGCCACTATAAGATGGAATGCGAAGCTATGACGAAAAGGTCACCTAGAATACCCAGGAGTCATGCAGCGAGGCAAAATCACAATGAATTGACCAATCAAGGGGGAACAATAAACCTTCCCACCTATCTAAATGGCTATATATTTTTCCTGAGACCGCCATTTTGTTAATTGAAAAATTTTCGATGAAATAACAGGTTCTTAAAAACAACTTTTCGTTTGACTTGTATGATGCTAGACTAACTACTACGTATATCTGATTGAATTCTTTTACACACTGTGTATGCATCAATCTCAAATTACTCCTTGTGTGTAGGCGAAAATTGGCAACAGCGCCGCAGCTGCAACCGTACAACACTTGTATGAGTTGATTTGCTGATTG
>JAWMAG010000004.1:30050000-30140000 GCA_037013455.1 Ceratitis rosa
TATTTCCACAGTTAAGATTAAAATGTGTTTCTCATCACTAGCACATCGATGTAATTCATAACCTGAAAAATTATGCATAAAAGTACTACAAACTTTCCCTGTGCATCCAGCGAAATACACCTCAAGCCACCCTCGTATTTTAAAATATCTAACGCTTGCTATTCTTTAACTCCGAAACTCCGAAATTTCATCACTCTCTCACACTCTCTTTGCCATTTATTGCTCCCCAATGATTGGTTAAGCAATAAAGCGAAAGTTCTGTAAACTTTCTAATGATTTTAATTTATTTTACAAATGTTTGTTATTATTGTATTCCCTCATTCGTTCGTGTTGCATGGGTTAGGGACAAAATTTAATTTGTCGAACAGATTGTACTAATTTTATGGGAATTAATATTAAATGTTGTTTTTTTACTCACTCAAAATCTCCACACTAAACTAGGAATAGTAAAGCAGGGACACTGGTCTCTATCTGCCTTCATTTAGATGTGTGTGAGGCATGTAAATTAGTGATTTTATTAGCAGGTTTTTAAATGTTTTCTTGTTTGCAATGGTCTTTGGCATGTTCAAATGATTTTACGACAAGCACATAAATTTAAAGGCAATTAAATGCTACCGACTTGTGTTAAGCATGAAAATGTGGTCAATTTACATGAGTTTAGGACTGACGGATTTTTTATGATGACGTATTTAGAAGTAATTTCAAATTAAGTTAAAGGTTTTTTGGTGGGAGAAAAGGTCGGTTTTTAATATAAAACAATTTGCCTGCCGAAGCTTATCGAGTGAAACTGTCTCTTCACATAATATGGTTGAAAATGTCAAATGTTTTCTTTAGTTCAAAGTCAACTCAAAAGAAAATTCGGATTCTGGAAAAAATGAGCTTTCAACTAAAATTCATTTTGGAATTTCGAATAATCGGTTCACTGAATTGTCAATTCATTTCTACTAGAAAAGAACGATCGAAATAGTGGCCTTAAGCACAAAAAAGAAAAATAAGTAAGGAATATTAAGTTCCAGCTTAACCGAACGGTAGATACACAGCTGATATTTAGATTAAACTCCAAGCGACTTATTTGACTTTCATAGCTGGATTAAAGTCCAATTATTAGGCTACCTCCCGTGCCTTGCTTGTGGACACAGGCTAGTATTTTGCCGCAGATGCTTGGAACGTAAAGTAGCGATCTATAAAATTAACTCAAATTTCATCGAAAAATTCCATAAATATTCGATTTTGATTTTGAGTCAAGCTAGAGGTGGAAAATAAAAACTCCATTATATAGCGCAAAGGCGAAAATGTTGCCCGATTGCGCCCGTATTCAATTTATGCTCATTCAAACCAACTTAGATAGTATACTTTGTTAATAGAATAATGCCAGGAGGAATAAAACCAAAATGAAAACTAATGAATTGAAAGAAATTCATTTAAGAAGCCGCTTCAGCGTTTGTGATATGCATTTTAAATGCAATGAATATGAACCGTTTTTGAAGCAAATCATAGGTGGAGATGAAATATGGATTGTTTACAATAACATCAATTGAAAACGATCATGGTCCAAACGTGACGAAGTGCCACAAACCACTTCAAAGGCTGATATTCACCAAAAGAAGATTATGCTGTCAGTTTGGAAGGGTGTGGCATATTTTGAGCTGCTTACAAGGAACCAAACGATTAACTCGGATGTCTTCAATGAATAACTGAACAAATTGAATACTTCCATCAACGAGAAGCGGCCAAAACTGGTCAAACGTAAAGATGTCATATTCCACCATGACAATGCTAGACCGCACACATCTTTGATCACCCGCCAAAAACTGGGAGAGCTTGGCTGGGAACTTTTGATGCATTCACCATATAGCCCTGACCTTCTACCTTTAGACTTCCCTTTTTTTTATCTTTACAGCACTCATTAATGGTAAAACTTTCGGAAATGTCGAGGCTATAAAATCGCAATTGGTTCAGTGTTTCTCAAATAAAGGCCAGAAGTTCTATGAGCGTGGAAAAATGATGTTGCGCGGAAAGATGGCGAAAGGTCATTCAACGAAATGGAAATTACAAAATTAATTAAAGCTTATTATTATAAAAAAAATGTATTTACTTGCTTTTAAAAAATCGCCGATTTCTTTTGAGGCAACCCAATAACCCAACCAAACCAACCCAAAGACAGGAAGAGAACTGGTATATTTCTTTCTGAAGCAGTCAAAAACTGATATATCGTTATTATAATTCAGCGGCCTCAATAGTCGAGTTGTTAGTTTTGCGTACTGACATTCGGTAGGCCAGGAGTCGAGTAGTGGTTCGACCAACTAAAATAATAGAAAAGTTTTTTTTTTTAATTATGGTCACCCCTCGGTATACAATCTTAAACAATGTCAACCTTTCTTTGACATGAAATATAAATTTTCTAAGATATAATTTATCAGCAGCTCGGAAGCAGTTTAGAATAAACAGTAGCTCTCTCCATATGTTGAAAAACATCAATTGGAGGAGGAGTTCGGCTGAATCGCTTCAATTGAGATAAACACCGCAGTTAATGAAAGACGTTAATGAAGCCCTTGAAGATAGAGAAAAAGCGACTTGCCGAGACGGGCAGTGCCCGAAAATTCTAAGAGGATATTCCCAAGGTTTGAATACCAAAGCATTCTTACGGAGGAGGCGAAGAGGGGATCTAGTTGCCGACGACCCGTGTATATTGAATTTGTAGAGGTAAACCCTGCAGTGAAAATGAAACACTTGCAGATGGCGAACATTATTACCCAATCGATGACGATGGAAGCAGAAATTTGAATAGCGATTGCCCATCTGAAAAGTTAAAAAGTGGTGGGTCTGATGGATTGCAGCCAAACTGCCAAATACTACAGCGAAGAGCTAACATGGCGTATGTATCAGCCTCTTTGCGAGATCGGCGGAAAGCATGCTTGACGATTGGAATTAAAGTACGCTCTACCCAATCCATAAAGAAGGAAACCACATAATCTTTGCCAATTATAGTGAAATAAGTTTTCTCAATATCGTATATGAATTATTATCGAAAGTACTATTTGATAGACTAAAGTCCACCATCAGCAAATTGCTTTGACCTTATCAATGTGGCTTTAAACCCCACCAAGGGCCAAATCCTGGAAAGGTCCTATGAAAAGAAGACCGAAATGTACCACTTTTTCGTCGATTTTAAAATGGCCTTCGAAAAAGTGCTAATAATCTTATAAGGCTCCTTACGTTCTGGAAGGAAGCCTCCAAGCCGTTCGATATCAGACGAGTTAACACTTTACCATATGGCCAGTCCAGGTTGGAACTAGTATTAACATCAAAAACAATGTCCGTCTTGATATCCAATGCAAAAATCTCTCTTCCCAACATATGCTACCTTGGACTGAGCAGGCAATTGAAGAGTTAGGTCCTCTCTCGATGTCCAGATGAACAAGACCACTCCAGTTCTGACATTAGCCGATGCAGTACCCGATGATGGAAGCAGAGAAAGAGGACTCTGTTCCGTGAGAAAGATCAGGAGGAATAGGACCTGACTGCACCTAGTATCTCCAATTGGAGTCAAATGGTGCAAAAATGGAATGAGTGGAGCGCTATTGCCAGGTCGGCCACAATCATGCAATTGGTGTCTACGACAGTAAAGAAGAAGAAGAAGAGGTTACAATATTTGCTGTTGGGTTAAACAAATTAGCCTCTCCAATAGCTTAGACACGGATGACTGCGGTCAGGTCAGCAACCTTCCCTTTCAACCATTCAACACACCAAGCATATCGCGCAACGAGAATTTATAGACAATGAAGAAGCCATGATGAAGTCTGCACGAGATTTTAATTGAACTAAAATAAAAAATTATTTACGGACTTAAAAATATATTAAAAAAACTTATGAAATGTATACGTGTATATGTAAATAAATATATAAATTCTACCGAACCTCCGAACCTCCGAACCTCCCATCTCTGCCACAAATTTTCCTCCCGCAGAGCAGAACACATTCTTCGTTCGGTAAATAACAAAGGAGCCAACTCTTATCAATGAATTAAGTGAAAGCACTTTTGACTTAATAAGCTAAATGAATGTAAATAATTGCTGGAATTTCAACAGGATTTTCATATTAAAAACGTACCAAATATTACACTCTCACCGCCATGAAGGAAAATAGCTCAAGCAGAGAGACAGCACAACGTGAAGAATTCATCAAGTGTGGTAAAAAAGCACATGACGACGACCAAGCCGAGGGAGGTGCTGCCAGAAAGTTATGAAAACAAAAGGATTCCTTTGCGAAAATTTTAAATAATACGCAGACGCCTGCCAGACGCTGATAAGTTCAATGTACGTAACATATGTATGTGTATGCTGCTGATGAATACAGACAATTGTGAAGCCAAATGAGGATCGACATGTACATATATACACACACACATACATCTCAAACAAGCAGTTAAGTGGAGCAATGTACGCATAAAGGTTGCGAAAGGGATGGCATGAAGTGTTGAAAGTGCCTTTGTTTGTTTATAAATATGTGCATATGTGCACGTAAACAAATAAGCGCAAATCCCTTATTAACTTGGCAAAAACCTCATACCACGCAACACACACCTCTAGCACAGGACTCATTTTGGGTATTTACATATAATACTTATTGTAGTTGCGTGGTGACGTTGCTGCTGTTGCAAGCTATAAAGTCATCAGGCAACCCACCAACCGACCAACCAATTCACTGAACTTTTTTGTTGTTGCATTGTAATGAAATTAACTTTGAGTAAAATTTTTGTTGTTGATATTTTTGTGGAATCTTCACCAGGAATGCAACAGGAAGAACAAATTATGTCTTCTTATGGACTTATATACTATTTATATGTATATTTGATGATATAATTACATATGTGTATGTATAATTTTCAGCAAATAATGCACGTTCTTAGTGGAAAAACTACCTGTACTGTGCGCACAAGTGCCTAAAACTAAACTTCATTAATATATTTATACTTTTTTTGATAAGATTTCGTCAATGTTCCTGCTGCAATTTCGCATTCACTGCAGTCTTCCTAACGAAAGCTCAATCTACTAGGTTTCAGATAGAGAATTAAGGAGAGGAAGTTTATTAGCAGGACGAAAAGAAACTAATCAAATAATTTTTACATTAAAAATTGCCTTAAATTTTAATGATTTTTTTATCGGAATATAAATTTCAGAGAAAGAGTCTTGAACACTTTGCTTCAAGGTGAGTGTTTCTTGCCGGGGTTGATTAGGGGCCGGAATTCCTCGTGAATTCCGGCAACGGGGTTCGGGGGAGGTGCCGGTCCTTCAGGAAGCTGAAATCCAAAATTATCCTACTTTCTTTGCCAAGTGGCACAATAATTAAAAACACGGAGATGGAGCTTCGGTATAGGTACAGATGTACCAAAAAAGTATTTATTAAAAATAATAAATCAAAAAAGGTACTCACCGGAGATGTTGCTGCGTTCAAGCTGTAATACAAAAGGAGGAGTTAGACTGGCAACTACGGCCTTTTAAAGATTCCACAGAAGGTGGAAATCTAAAACGGACATAACTGCATATTTCCCATAACTTAGTCGAGTCATGTTTACTGAAAGTACTTGTTTTGAACGCAGCGACATCTCCTGGTTGATTATGATGGCTGCACAGGGTTACACACATAAACATGCCGCCCGCCTTGCAGCATCACTGCAACAGAAATATTTAAATAGTTCTATAAATATAAGAGTTTTTTTTTTTTTCTATAAAAATTCAAACTATAATTATCAATTCATGATTACAATTCATTAGCTAAATTACTTCACATTTCAATTTGCTTAGGACTAAAGAATTTTATGACTACGCCTCAATATGGTGTACTGCCGGATATCACCCATCCAAATAGCGTGTTCTGTGCGGCTGGCCTGGTTGGCGTTGCAGGCATTAATCCTGGCCTTAAGATCGCTGCGTAGATATCGGCACCTAATATAAAGGATACCGTGCTTTTTCGATAAAAAGACGGGTCAGCCAATCTCAGATTGTCGAATTCGTCGACAACTCTGGCGTCCAGCGTGCGTTCTGGCGTCGTTTTGGTGAGGCTGGGCATCACTCTTGCCCGGATGTGTAGCCTTTCGTGCCAGCCCTTCAAGGTAAGCGTCACTCGATCGCTGTGACCGCTTGATGGCACCTGAAGCCGTCTGACTAGAGCCTTTGATATACAGGATGCTGGTTGCCCAGGATCGATGAGGGCACGGACCCTTTGCATCCGCCCGTTCGTTGCGACTGTCACTATTACTGTCGGCGTGAGGACAGTTCCGCTCGTTCTCTGTACCGGGGTTTTAATTCGCTCCCGTGCGTCTCTCACCCTTTGGCGCCGTCGTCGTTGATTGGTACGACTCCTGTATTGTTGTTGCCGCTGTTCATCAGGGGGTTGGATTGGCCGCTGGATCACTGACCGGACACTCGACAGTGGCGGTCTGAGTGCCGTCGTATCATTGTGACTAGGTGCTGGTTCTGCTACTTCAACCAGATCTTCGCTGCTGGCATCTATTTCCAACACTTCTTCATCGCTGGACTCGGTCAACGGCTGCGCTCGGTATGGACCGTGTTGCCTCCTGTGCCGACCGTCTACCGCACCATGGCTGTAAGGCACGTCTTCCTCCATTTCCCGCAGGTGAAGGAGACTGTGGTGCCGTTCGTGGCATCGTTCACATGTCCTTGTCGACGGACATCTGCTGGCCATGTGATGCGGCGACAGGCAGTTGGCACAGTGACGATACAGGAGGACAGCTCGGAGTCTCTCCGTTGGTTCCATCCGGCGCATCTGTCTGCAAAATAGAAGCCGATGGTTGTTTTTGCAAACTGGACAACGGTGTTGGTCTTTCGGGGTGTTGGTGTGGTTGACTCGAACCATTTCGTAACTCTCTGAAAGTAGAAGATACATTAGTTGGTTTTACAGCAGGAAGCATGACTAATTTAACGATTGGTCTTGTTATTAGACCCCGTGTAGTAAGGATTTCCACTACTCGGACGCGGTGATCTGGTCCTGAAAAAACCCTAACCACTCTGCCAAGTCGCCACTCGTTTGGGGGGAGGTTATCCTCTTTTACTACCACAAAATCGTCGACTTCTATATTTCGTTGGGGGTGCTGCCATTTTACTCTCTTGTGTAACTCCTTGAGATATTCTGCTTTCCATCGTTGGCAGAAGCCTTGATGGAGTGCCTTCAGTTTTTGCCAGCGGTTGATGATCGACATCGGGTTTCCATTGGTCTCGGGTTCAGCTATTCCGATTAGCGGGCTTCCAATTAGAAAATAGCCTGGGGTAAGGGGTTCCATTGATTCGGGGTTCTCGGACATCGGACTAATTGGCCTTGAGTTCAAACATGCTTCAATTTTGGCGAGTAATGTGGCGAATTCTTCCATCGTGAATCGCATCGCATTTGCTACTTTCCTGAAATGGATTTTGAAGCTCTTCACCCCCGCCTCCCACAGCCCTCCCATATGAGGTGCTCCGGGAGGTATGAAGTGCCAACTTATCTCTTGATGAGCATATGACTGGTTGGCAAGTCGGAAAGGTTCTGACAAAAACTGTTTAAATTCCTGCTTCAGGGTTTTACTCGCGCCTACGAAGTTTGTTCCGTTGTCTGAGTACATGTTGCGAGGACAGCCACGTCTGGCCACAAATCTTGAGAATGCTGCAAGAAATGTGGTGGCCGACAGATCGCTGGTTGCCTCCAGGTGTATTGCCTTTGTTGCAAAGCACACAAATACGCAGACATATCCCTTTGTAATCAAGCATGCCCGACCAGTGTAATTCTTAATGTCGAACGGTCCTGTGAAGTCTACGCCGGTATTGGTAAATGGCCTAGACAAAGTTGTTCGTTCAGGAGGTAGCGCTGCCATCAGTTGCTCTCTTGTCCTCTTTCTGAAAATAAGACAAACCTTGCAATTATTGATAACAGTTTTGATCAGACCCTTTATCCTAACGATCCAATATTCTGACCTCACTAGCCTCAGCATTAGCAGATTTCCACCATGTAGTGAAATCAAATGTGAAAACTTGACAAGGAGGCGAGAAAATTGGCAATCGTAAGGTAAAATAATGGGATAGCGTTCGTTGTAGGCCAGTGATGACATGGCAAGTCTACCACCTACTCTCATGATTCCATTCCTGTCTAGGAAGGGGTTGAGAGTGCTGATGGAGCTCTTGGTGCTCACTGGCTTTGATGCTGCAAGTGCGATGTATTCCTCATGATAACACCGCTTTTGCGTCAGAAGAATTAAACGTAGTTTTGCTTCTTTAATTGCATTTGACGATATCTCCGAATTGTTGTCTGGGGCTGTCAGCTTAAAGACTGGGTGAATCTTGCGGTAAAATTGAAAAATCCTGGAAACTACTCTTAACGCGCGCGAAAAATCGGAAAATCTCTGCAAGATGTCTTCTGTGTGTGTAATTCGCGCTGTATGAGATCTCACAATCTTTTGCTCCAATTCTGTATCCATGATGTCATCTCTTTGTGGCCATTCAGACGGATGTCGTTTCAACCAAGCCGGGCCGTTCCACCAGATGTCGCTCTCAGCTAGTTCCTGAGGAGATACGCCTCGACTACCCAGATCGGCAGGATTGTCAATAGAATCCACATGATTCCATCCAGTGACTCCAATGAGTTCTTCGATTTTTGCCACACGGTTTGCCACAAAGGTAGTCCAGCTGCAAGGGGGCTTCCGCAGCCATGATAAAACGATGGTAGAATCCGTCCATTTATAAACAACTGGTTGTGCAACGTCGAGCTGTGGGAGTAAGGCATTAATTAATTCAGCTAGTAGTAGCGCACCACATAACTCTAAACGTGGTAGAGAAATTGTTTTCACTGGTGCTACTTTGGTTTTACCTACTAATAGGTGTATCTCGGGAGGTCTATCTAGTGTGCGATCACGCACTCTCACATATAGAGCTGCTGCATATGCCTTTTCGGAGGCATCGCAGAAACCATGAAACTCAATTTCATTCCAAGGTGTGAAACTAATCCACCTTGGAATTCTAATTTTCGAGATGTGCGAGTAATTTTTGAGGAAATTCTCCCACCGTAAGTAAATTCCTCTTGGTAAACTGTCATCCCAGTCAATCTTGGTGAGCCATATATCCTGGTGAGCCATATATCCTGCCTCCACCACGATGGGACCCAACCAGCCGGCCGGGTCGAACAATTTCGCAACACAGGATAGCACTTCACGCTTCGTGTAACTTGGTTTTATCTCCATGTCCTGAACGTTGAAATGGAAGCTATCATGGGCGGCATTCCATCGAATGCCTAACATTCTTGCTTCACTCAAGTCGTCAATTTCTAAAAAATCCTCCTTCAATAAGTGGTCCTTGGGTAAGTCAGCCAAAATTTCCTTAGTATTTGAAGTCCATTTCCGCAAGGGGAAACCAGCTCCCTTTAAGGCTTCCAAAAGTTCATTCCTAGTGCGAATGGCTGTTTCACAATCATGGGCTCCAGCCAGGACATCGTCGACATACATGTGCTGCTTCAAGACTCTTGAGGCTAGTGGGTATTTCAAACTAACATCTTCCGCCAGTTGAAGTAGCGTCCTTATCGCTAGGTATGGAGCGCAATTGACTCCAAAGGTTACGGTTTGGAGTTCGTAATCCACGAGTTCCTTCTCATCAGCCTCTCTAAAAATAATCCTATGGAACTTCGTGTCAGCCGCCTGTAATAGAATCTGTCGGTACATCTTCTCGATGTCTGCATTAAAAACATATTTGAAAAAACGCCATTTTAGTAATAGCGCGATAAGATCGGCTTGCAACACAGGACCTGCATAAAGCACATCATTTAAACTTACACCATTTGAGGATGGACTCGATGCATTGAACACCACGCGGACCTTTGTAGTGGTGCTGTCAGGTTTGATGACTGCATGATGTGGTAGGTAATAACCTTCTGTACCACCTTCGATGTCGCTAGCCACTGGCTTCATGTGACCGAGCGATATATATTCTCGCAACACACGATGATATTCCGCCTTCAGCTCTGGCCTTCGTGCCAATGATGCTTCACTGCGGAGGAATTGCTGCACTGCGCTGTTTCGAGAATATCCAAGATTAACATCCTCTGGGAAGTCCTTCTTAAATGGTAATGTTACTACATATTTTCCATTATTTTCTCTCGTTGTCGTACTTGTATAGAGCTGTTCACAGAATGCTTCCTCAGGTGAAATCGGTTTTTTGCTTGGAACTTGTTCGAGCTCCCAAAATCTAGTGAGATCTGAGCTCGTGATTTCACTATGCAAGAAAACATATGATTTCTGCCATTTGTTTGAGGATTTCGGGGCTGGTCCTGTCAGGATCCATCCAAAAACTGTCTCCTGCGCGAGGAGAGAGCCCAAAATATTCCTTTGAATATTTCCCATCATTATTGCTGGGTACAGATCTGCACCAATCACCAAATCAACCTGCTGACTTTTATAAAAGTTGACATCGGCTAAATTGATCGGGGGCAGTAGACTCAAATCAACTTGGTCTACTGTAAGCTGGGGAAGGTTCCCTGTGAGTTGGGGTAGAATCAGGCCTCTTGCCTCAATTCTAATCTCGGGGTTAACAGGAGAACCTATAACCAAACGTGCGGCTTCTCGTACGTTAGCTGGTGTTGTTGCGTTGATGCCACTTATCTGAAAGTCCACAGGTTGAGTTGGTAGTTTAATGCGCCTTTGCAGCCGCTTTGTGATGAACGTGCCCTCTGAGCCCGAATCCAAAAGTGCCCTTGCTTCGTAATTCACTCCGTTGTAGCATATGTGTACCATCGCAGTGCCCAAGATAATGTTTTTTGCATTTGTTGCAAACAGTGCCTGAATGTTGCCGGAAGTAGTTGGAGATTGTGTACCCTTATCTCCACTGTTACCGGGTTGAGAACGACTGGTTGTGGTCGATGGCTTGTTTCCTGTCGGTGTCCTATGTAGCAATGAATGATGCCGCTGGTGACAACTGAAACAGCTAAAAGAACTCTTGCAATCGCGTGCAATATGTGAATGTGCTAGACAGTTCATGCACAAGTTGTACTTCCTTACTACCTTAGTCCGGTCATCCACCTTCATTGCTAAAAATTTTGGACAGGCCTTTAGCGCATGCGATGAGTCTGGGCATAATCTACAAACAGTCTGAGAAAATTAAGTATGGTGACTAGACAACTTTTTCCCATATGGTGTTACATGAGCCCTATTTTGTCCTCCTTTAGATACTCGCGTACTTTGAATATCTGATACAGTTTCTAACGTCTGGAACCTACTAGAGAGAAAGCTATCCAGTTCCTCCCACCTCGGAATTTCGGCCTTGTCCACTATTCCTTGTTCCCAAAGTGCTAGGGTGGTATCCGGAAGCCTACTAGAAACTAAGAATACAAAAATAGCATCCCAATTGCGGATCTCAATTCCATACATCTGAAGAACTGAGATGCAATTATTTACTGCTCGTTGCAAGTTTTTAATTTCCGCACTGCGTTCTACTGTAACTGTGGGTAAGTTGAATAACGTCTTTAATTGACTATTTACCATTACTCTCTTATTTTCGTAACGGTCGGATAAGTTTTGCCACGCTGTTGCAAAACCATCATTAGTTAATGGAGACTTCTTTACGATATCCTTGGCTTCTCCTCGAGTCTTCTGATTAAGATGGTATAATTTTTCAACTGGGGTCAAACGGGAATTATTAATGTATATCGCTGTAAATAAATCGCGAAAAGATGGCCATGCCATATAGTCACCGAAAAATATTTCGGTGTCACAAGGGGGCAGATTAATACTCGAACGTGGGGCCGATTCCGGTTCTCGAACTGGAGGATTCACCGTCGACGAGCTCTGCTGCACAAATGTTAGGTTGTGGATGGTTTCACCCATCAATGCCGCGCACGTCAGGTATGCTGCGTAGCAATCCTGGTACCGACACTTTGCAGCAAGCATAGCCGATGTATCCGATTCTCCTCCTGAAAGGTTTCGCGAATGTCCGTCAAACGTCTCCTTGACTTTTATCCATAACGCCTTAAGTTCTTCTTTTTGGATTTCTAGAGAGAAGACCGAATGATTTGCACTTGGAGTGTTGTTATACAACTCTTCAAACTCTAAAAGTGCATCACAGGCCCGAAAAAAATCATTGGCGCTTGCCATTTTACTTTTAATTTAGATGATGGATAGCAAAGGTTAAAAAGTTAAAAGACCCCTGTAGTTGGATTAAACCAATTCAACAATCCCAAAGTTTGCAAAGTTAACAGGGGAACTCAACTAATTTTAATTGATTTAAACGCACTTGCCTCTATTTTCCGTACCAAGGCAAAAAACGTAGCTTCTATCGCGAAAATTCTATGACAATATAGTGAAAGTAGGGGTGCCTGAGGTACTTCCGTAGTACCAAGGCACAGGCCTTAATTTGAATTTATATTCAAAGAGAAAACTTTGGTTGTTACGCAGGTAAGAATAGTACTTATGCAGTACCCGAATATATAAATTATTCAAATAGTTCGAAATAATAATAATTGTATTGAATTTTTTTTTTTTTTTTTAAATTAAAGCCGGTAAGTATGATACTTATGCAGTACCCGAATATATAAATTATTCAAATAATTCGAAATAATAATAATTGTAGGAAACAATAGAGGAAAATATATTGGGAACAAAACACACAGCGGCAAAGTTATTAATATTTTGTAAAATCACGACAAAGTTTGCAAGTAAATGGTTCAATAAAAAAAAATAGTTTTGTTTTCAATTTTCTTATGTTAAGGAAATTTCTGCAAAACTGATAATTTATGAAGTTCTCAAAAGTGTTATCAAGAGAAAAATTTTTTTTTAATATTTAGTAAAATGAGTTGTCAAAGCCGGTAAGTATGGTACTTATGTAGTACCCGAATATATAAATTATTTAAAATTTTTTGTAATAATAATAAACTGAATTGCATACACTCACCCGTAACGATGGTTTGCTGGTATGCTTACAGTTCGTTGGGCCGTTGGTTTGGGCCTTGCTGCTAACGTTGGGCCGTTGGTTTGGGCCTTGCTGCTAACGTTGGGCCGTTGGTTTGGGCCTTGCTGATTCTGTTGGGCCGTTGGTTTGGGCCTTGCTGTTGGTGGGCCGTTGGTTTGGGCCTTGCTGCTGGTGGGCCGTTGGTTTGGGCCTTGCTGATTCTGTTGGGCCGTTGGTTTGGGCCTTGCTGCTAACGTTGGGCCGTTGGTTTGGGCCTTGCTGATTCTGTTGGGCCGTTGGTTTGGGCCTTGCTGCTGGTGGGCCGTTGGTTTGGGCCTTGCTGCTAACGTTGGGCCGTTGGTTTGGGCCTTGCTGCTGGTGGGCCGTTGGTTTGGGCCTTGCTGCTAACGTTGGGCCGTTGGTTTGGGCCTTGCTGATTCTGTTGGGCCGTTGGTTTGGGCCTTGCTGCTGGTGGGCCGTTGGTTTGGGCCTTGCTGCTAACGTTGGGCCGTTGGTTTGGGCCTTGCTGATTCTGTTGGGCCGTTGGTTTGGGCCTTGCTGCTGGTGGGCCGTTGGTTTGGGCCTTGCTGCTAACGTTGGGCCGTTGGTTTGGGCCTTGCTGCTGGTGGGCCGTTGGTTTGGGCCTTGCTGCTAACGTTGGGCCGTTGGTTTGGGCCTTGCTGCTGGTGGGCCGTTGGTTTGGGCCTTGCTGCTAACGTTGGGCCGTTGGTTTGGGCCTTGCTGCTGGTGGGCCGTTGGTTTGGGCCTTGCTGCTTAGTCGCACTGCCGCCTAATCTTTTGGCCTTTTATTGCCGGCGAACAGCACTTGCGCTTTGTCTTGTGGCCTAGTCGCCGGCGCTCTATTCCTAAACAAACAAAGAAATCTATTTTCGCACTGACGCCTTACCATATGACACCTAGTGTCGACGTTCAGCACTTGCGCCTCACCTTATGGCCGTACAGCCGGCGCTTGTATAAAAATAAAAAAAAAGGTTCTACGCCGCACTGACGCCTGACCGTATGGCACCTAGTGCCGGCGTTCAGCACTTGCGCCTTACCTTATGGCCGTACAGCCGGCGCTCCTAACTATTTGGTGGGGTTGCGCTTTGCCTGTGGCTTTTCTGAAGCCTGCGCGCCCACTTTCACTCACTTTATAGTGGGGCGCTTTGCCTGCGGCTTTTCTTAAGCCTGCGCGCCCACTTTCACACACTTTATAGTGGGGCGCTTTGCCTATGGCTTTTCTAAAGCCTGCGCGCCCACTTTCACTCACTTTATAGTGGGGCGCTTTGCCTGCGGCTTTTCTTAAGCCTGCGCGTCCACTTTCACACACTTTATAGTGGGGCGCTTTGCCTATGGCTTTTCTAAAGCCTGCGCGCCCACTTTCACTCACTTTATAGTGGGGCGCTTTGCCTGCGGCTTTTCTTAAGCCTGCGCGCCCACTTACACTCACTTTATAGTGGGGCGCCTTGCCTATGGCTTTTCTGTAGCCTGCGCGCCCACTTTTTCTATCACTTTATAGTGGGGCGCTTTGCCTATGGCTTTTCTGTAGCCTGCGCGCCCACTTTTTCTATCACTTTATAGTGGGGCGCTTTGCCTGCGGCTTTCCTGAAGCCTGCGCGCCCACTTTCACACACTTTTTTCACTATTTTACACTTTTTTGGTGCTGGCGCCTAGTGCCCTTTTCTGGGTCTTTTGCCTTGCACTTTTTTCACTTTATAGTGGGGCGCTTTTCTTATGGCTTTTCTCAGCCTGCGCGCCCACTTCTTTTCACTTTTTTTTTTCACTATTTACACTTTATAGTGCTGGCGTCTAGTGCCCTTTTTTGGGTCTTTTGCCTTGCACTTTTTTCACTTTATAGTGGGGCGCTTTTCTTATGGCTTTTCTCAGCCCGCGCGCCCACTTCTTTTCACTTTTTACACTTTATAGTGCTGGCGTCTAGTGCCCTTTTTTGGGTCTTTTGCCTTGCACTTTTTTCACTTTATAGTGGGGCGCTTTTCTTATGGCTTTTCTCAGCCTGCGCGCCCACTTCTTTTCACTTTTTTTTCTATCTTACGGGGATGGAAGAATATTTATTACTGTGATATATTGTTGCAATTTTTTCAAATTACTTACCGATTCCTTTCCAATTATCAGCTTACCGCAAATTCCTCCTGGTTGTTGGATGCTGGTCGATTTTCTTCCTGGCTCCCACTCCTGTTGGTCTTTTTCAAATTTTTCCTTTTTTGAAATGGCCGCCGTTCAACTTCTCATCCGTTCCCTTTGACTGTTCCTTTCCGAACAGCTCCAATGGAAGTTGAGCAGGGTTGTGTTTTTCCTATTTCTTTTTTAACAGATTAGCGACTTGGCAAGAGTAGCAGAGATGACTTTACACTTTTTTGAATATTCTTTAGGGAACGTATTATTTCCACTACGGAATATTCAAAAAAAAAGAGATTTTTTATTTTTCGAGTGCCTTGGCAGAGGTTCGTTTACTATTCTTTTGTAAAATCGATATTTTACAAAAGAATAAAAAAAGAATAATAAATTTTAATTAAATTAATTTTAGTGAAATAAAAACACTGATTCCTGAGCAGATCCGGCTCGAAGGACCATGTTTCTTGCCGGGGTTGATTAGGGGCCGGAATTCCTCGTGAATTCCGGCAACGGGGTTCGGGGGAGGTGCCGGTCCTTCAGGAAGCTGAAATCCAAAATTATCCTACTTTCTTTGCCAAGTGGCACAATAATTAAAAACACGGAGATGGAGCTTCGGTATAGGTACAGATGTACCAAAAAAGTATTTATTAAAAATAATAAATCAAAAAAGGTACTCACCGGAGATGTTGCTGCGTTCAAGCTGTAATACAAAAGGAGGAGTTAGACTGGCAACTACGGCCTTTTAAAGATTCCACAGAAGGTGGAAATCTAAAACGGACATAACTGCATATTTCCCATAACTTAGTCGAGTCATGTTTACTGAAAGTACTTGTTTTGAACGCAGCGACATCTCCTGGTTGATTATGATGGCTGCACAGGGTTACACACATAAACAGTGAGTCTAGTTTTAACCTTAAACCATTTTTTTTTTTAAATATTTTCATAGTCGGTTGTCAAGTTTTGATCAAAATTATGACAAAGATTTACCGGGGTGTTAGTTGAAGTTTGCCGGTTTTACTTGTAGTTGTCGCTAGCAATATGTATAAATTTCTGTGATTTGGCATGTATGTAATTTTTTTCTATTGACATTAACCTACAAAAATACGTAAGTCACATTCCGCCAAAATAATAGCGCCACATTTGTTTACCTCAGTGAATATGGTATGTCGAGTTTCGTTCCAAGTAAATCGCATTTGCGGCATTCGTTGCTTTTCTTATTTCATCAAAAGAAAAAAGCAGCTGTAGCTCACCGGTTGCCGGTTGGTGATTTCGATTTGACAGACAATGAACATCCTGGTGCAGCGAAAAAGTTCGAAGACGAAAAATTGCAGGCGTTATTGGATGTTGATCCAACCCAATCGCAACAAAAATTGGCAGAAACACTACATGTGACTCGAGGAACAATTTGCCAACGTTTAAAAGCCATGGGAAAGATCCAGAAGTATGAAAAATGGGTGCCACACCAGCTGAACGATAGACAAATGGAAAATCGAAAAACCGTTTGTGAAATGCTGCTTCAACGATTCGAAAGGAAATCTTTTCTACATCGAATTGTCACGGGGGACGAAAAATGGATTTATTTTGAAAACCCGAAGCGAAAGAAATCATGGCTTTCCCCTGGTGAAGCTGGACCATTGACTGCAAGGCCAAATCGCTTTGGCCGTAAGACAATACTCTGTGTTTGGTGGGACCAGTGTGGTGTGGTGTACTACGAGTTGTTAAAACCTGGTGAAACGGTGAACACGGATCGCTACCGACAACAAATCATCAATTTGAATCATGCGTTGATCGAAAAACGATCGGAATGGGCCCGAAGACATGGCAAAGTTATCTTGCAACATGACAACGCGCCGTCTCATACCGCTAAACTGATGAAAGACACATTAAAAACACTTAATTGGGAAATATTATCGCACCCGCCGTACTCCCCAGACCTCGCACCGTCCGACTATCACCTTTTCGATGGGACACTCCCTTGCAGAGCAGTGCTTCGCTAATTTTGAAGAAGTCGAAAAATGGCTCGTCGAATGGTTTGCCTCGAAAGAGAAAAAGTTTTTTAGGAATGGTATCCATAATTTGCCTGAGAGATGGGCGAAATGTGTAGAAGCCAATGGTCAATACTTTGAATAAAAAAATTTTGAGATTTCTCTGAAAATTAAGAGTTTTCTTCCAACTAACACCACTACAAAATTTTTCACACGTTTACAAGATTTGATATAACCTCAATGGTTGCTTTTAGTTGAGATTACCCCCTAGATGGGAATGGAAATGAGCTTTAGTAGTTGAGCATATTATTTAAATCTAAGAATATTGACATGTTCAAAATAAGTAGGGGGCTTAGGATCGGGGGTATACTCCAAGGATCTATATATGTATATATATATATATACATATATACATACATATATATATATACATATCTCAATACGTCTGCCAAACTCAGCTAGCATTACTGGCTTGGATAGTAAATCAATAATGAATATCTACAAAAGTATGTAGATGATGTCACTGATGATGCTGGCATATTCAATATGACTTCTTATCGCCTTGACAAGTGCGGCCGTATGGGAATTAAAGGCTATCTCATAGCAGAAGGTTTGGAGGAAGCCAGAGAGCAAGTGCATAAACTCTGATGGGGACTAATTTGAAGGCGACAATATCTATGTATACGAAAAAATAAATATTTAATTCAAAAAATTTTAGTTTTAATTATTTCTTGACCACACCTGAAGAATATAATACCACCATAAATACAAATTTTTAGAAAAATTTCATCCAAAAATGTCAAGGAACAGAGTACAAGCTGGTTCATAAGTTATTGCTTCTTACGGGTATAGCTTCAAATTACTGGTTAACATATCCTTTAGTAAAACTCTCTCTATCATCTTGCATCCCTCCCAACCACAGTGAGATCAAGGACGTGAAGATTTTTAATTTAAAAACTCATATTTTTATTGGCGGTTTAAAAATGAAATTATTTTAAGTTAGGGTTGAGCTTTTCCACGCTCTACAACATTATTTTTATTAGTATCATCCTTTTGTTTTCTCATTCATTCTTTGATTGTCACTGTTCACTACTAAATGTTGAATTACTTGACTTTTCTCTTCATGAAGCAGCCGATTCCCAGAAATGATCTTTGACGAACCATATACCATAAATATTCTGTTTTGAATTATAGATTTCTTTGTTGATGTGAATTTTTAGATGGCAAGGATCGTCTTCCTTCTCTGAGAAGGTAGCAGCGAGGGACGATTGCAATAATTGGAAAATGAACTACAAAATATTTCTTATCTTGTAAAGGACCTTGGTATACAGCGAGCCAACCTTAAGGACAACCCGGAGCTTGTGATAAAACGCTGAAGGTGAAAGTTACACAAAAATTTGTCTGCAAAAATTAGTAGGTATTCAACGTAAAAGGATATAAAAATTTTCTAGAAAGAAAAAAGGATAAGTAGTAAAAGAGTAGTAAAAGAGTAATGAGTAGGTATTTTCTACGACATTTTTGGTCAATAAAAGAGAGGCAGAATCACTTAGAGATTTTTAGCTGACAACAAAGATTTTTTAATGAAAACACAATTTTATATTCGTACTGAAATTGCGCAATCAATTAAAATATTTCCTCCACTATAAACTGTATCAGAGTCATTGGGAAACTCTTGTCTCAGAGTTAAAAAGAAGTTGCTATTGCCACAACAACAAGCGCTTCGAAGTGGTGGAAAATCTACCTGAGAGGAATAAGTAAAGACAGGAAAGTCAACCGACTTCGGATTAGTTGAAGAGCAAATTAATACCTCACACTTGCCAAAACAACTATCTTCCACTCTCGTCTCAGTGGAGTTGCAAGGCGCGTGTGACGCTTAAAATGACATTAACGCATAATCAAGACTGCACACATTTCAATAACTAGGAGATGGAGCTAAGTAAAAAAAATGATATTGCAAAGTTGACGCGTGCGACGTGAAAGTAACAGCACAGAGAAACAGCCTGACTTGCATGAACCAAGTTGAGAAGCATCAAGTAAAACGAATCTAATGGCGTACACGTGCAGCATGCGATGCTTCTCTTCCAACATATATGTACGAGTATATGATATCTACAGTCCAAACTAAAGTCTAATGAATGCAAACAGCGTTAGAGGGTAGGAGGGTAACTCTTGATTTGTATTGAATTTTGTGGTAAAGAAGGTGTACAATTTTCTTGGTCAGAGGGCTGAAGCGTTTGATAGTTGCAACACAATCTGCCTCCGGCTGATTTTTTTTCTGTGACAATTTTGTTGCAGGCACTGTTGCCGCATTAGCCGCTGGCACTTGGCTTAAAGCCTATTGATAGGTGGTGTTTTTTATTTAATTCCTTTTTTTGTGGGTTTCAGCAAGCAAGCAGGCCTTTGGTAATTTGTCAAAAATACTGGAATGCTGCCAATCGCTCCTTTCGATGGGGGGGTTGTTGTTTTTATAGTAATGGCAAAAGAACACTTTATTTTACTTCTTGAATTAGCTTTCAGCTGATTGGAGTTGTGGTTTTATTTTTTTTTGCTGTTTAATGGTGCACACCTTGACGATAAGATTAAGCCAAGGCATATTTGGCACAAGCAGGTTTTCTAAAAAGGGTCATCGAGAGAATATATAACTTTGCAGCATGCCACATAACTTTTATATTATTCATGCGTGCGTTGTATTTATGAAGCGTGAAAAATTTTTACTTCACATAACCATTTATTATCTGAATCTTAAAAGTTTGTGTATGTAGTTTTAAAATTTTTCTTTGCCTCTTTGATATTATGGATTTTCGAAGTTGTGAATGGGTTTCGAGCTTAATATTACATTAAGAAAATATGTCTCAATGTATGGCAGCGTGCACTATAAAATAAAATGCTTCAGAAAAAAAATATTATTCAAATATTTTTTTAGTTTTTTTTTTGAGAAACTAAGAAATAATGATTTAGTGACAGAAAATTTCAAAACTTTTAAGTGTTTATTCGTTTTTCTTGAGAACTTATAGGGATTTGACGTTATTTTCTACTAAAATGAGATAATATTACAAAAATGCGCCTAAATGTAGGCCATATTTTCTTTCACAAAAGAATATTGCCTACATTCAGGCGATTTTTCTTTATCTTAAAAATTGCTAATGGCACGTCTTTTGTGGTTTTCGTTCACTTTTATATTTTAATTATTATTATTATTAGTTTTAAACATAATTAAACTATTAATTTAGTAAACAAAATTGTTCAGATGATTTAAGGTTGAACTTTAATTTTTTCTGGTAAATTCATCACACGCTAAATTATTTAGAAGCGGAAATAAAAATATTTATTATAAACGTAATATAAGTATTCAAGTATATTACAACATTATTATTAAAAAAAAATAAAAAAAGAATATTATTTATTTCATCAAAATTAATAAATGTTTGCACAGAGTATTATTGTATGGAATTCAATATTCATTATTTATTTGCTACATTTACACTTTGTTAGTTGTTAAACAACAAATTTTCAATTATTAAAAAAAAAAAACTATTAATGAAATAGTAAACCAGCCTTATTTAAAGTTGTAAAATGATATTATAAAATATTTGTTCATGAACAAAAAATTGTTTATCCATATGTTAATTCACCAGCTCACAAAGTTTAACTAAGCTTTTCAAATACTAATTACTAATAACGTGTATTTAAATGCAAATAAATTTATTGAAAGTAACGGATATGAAAAATATTTATTTAATTACTTATACTCGCACATACATGCATATTATTTACACATTTTTTGTTTCGAATTTTCACTAATTGCGCTCAATGAAAGATAAAATATTAATAACAAATTGAATAATAATTTGATAAAGATGTATCTATGTATGTATATGCATACGCGTATATGTATATGTATCGTATATTTGTTTACTATGCTAAAAATATTATTTATTTGTGTTTAATATTTTTTCACACACAAAGTCATAAATCCCTTACAGTCGATAATAGCATAATTAATTGCGCCGGAAATTACTTTTACTAACCTGTTTACTCGCCCACACGCACACAAATACTTACATGAATATGTATTGAATATGTTTGAAAAAAGAAAATAGAAACAGAAATCAATTTCAATTAACATTCATATTTTCAAAGAGAAATACCGACACTTTTAATCCCTTGTATTTTTTAGATTTGTGAGTATGAAGTGGTTGTTGGTGTATGGAAATTTGAAATGTGTATAAAAAAGTATGGACTTTTATACTTCGGAATATATGTATTTACTGTTGAAAAATTTACACCTATTCATTTATATCCAGACAGGGAAAGTATAAGGGTGAAAAATATTTTGGGGAAATAAATTGAAAAAATTGTTTAGGTTTTATTTTAGAGCAACAATGTATTCCTACGCCTATTCGTTAAAATTAAATAATAAAAAATTAATTAAATTTCGATTTACACCCCAACAATATTACTTCACGCTTTTTTTCTTATTTTATCCCTTCTTTTCCTTATATTGCACTTCTTAACTTGATTGAACCTCAACCGCCTTGTACCTATGAACGAAGTCGTTTATGCATACTCTAACACTTAAATTTTATTTTTTTTCGATGGAAATTATTAGTGTAAAGTTTATATCATAGTTTAGATCATATAAAAGATGATACATGATGATTCGAGGTTCACTATTCATTTAAAGGAAAAATATAGAAAACTCAAATTTAATGGGTAATGTTTGTTAACATTCAAAAGAACATTCTTTGGCATTTATTTTTTGAAGATTGTCTATTTCAAATTTTGGCCGCGGCTACGTCTCAGATGATTCATCCGTTGAGTTCAATTTTCGTTGACTCGTTGGAGCATTTCGACTTGTAACTGGTGAAAAACACGCGTGATGTTTTGCTCCAAAGCCCGAATCGAATCGAGATTGTCCGCATAGACTTTAGACTTTAAATATCCCCACAGAAAAAACTTTAACTGTGTGATATCACACGATCTTGGTGGCCAATCGAAGTGTTCTCACAATAAATTCATTGACGGATGCGATGTGTGCGAAGTGGCACCGTCTTGTTGTAACCAAATGTCGCCGAGATCACGATCTTCAATTTCCGACATCAAATATGGACCGATGATTCCAACGGCCCACAAACCACACCAAACCGTTGTTTTTTCTAGATGAAATGGCAGCTCTTGAATCCCCTTCAGTTTGCTTTTTGTCGCAAATGCGACAATTTTGCTTGTTTACATACCCATTGAGCCTGAAAGGGGCCTCATCGCTGAACAAAATTTGGCTTGAAAATATCGGACCTTCTCGGAACTTTTCAAGAGCCCATATAGCGAAGTGATGTCGCTTGGCTTCAGTTCTTGCACAAGCTATATTTTGTACGCTTTCAATTCAAGATCTCGAGTTGCTGCAAGCGGCACCAAATCGACTCTCCACGGTCTTCGTGTATACTCTCAGCTACGGCGCCATATCTTCTTCACAGCGTGCTGGACGTGGTCTATTCGGTTGAATCTTATCCAATAATGGTGGATGGTGTCGCAAATAGTATACTCAGTAGACTGATTATGTTGAGCATAAGTTGAGTAAAGCGCTGTTAGAACGGGAGATACAGATCAGGTAAGCCACATATTGAAAAAATAATAGATTACTTTTTGCTAGACAGGCCAGCTGCGGGTGAATTTCTCAATCCTCCTCATAAACACGTCCGTTCGGTGGCGGATTAGAATAAACTATAGGTTCCTACATTTGTTGGTAAATCATTAAAAAGTTTTCCACAAATTGGGAGAGGAGCAAAGCCAAATTTCGCTTCAGCGGTTACAAAGTGCCAATTATCTGTATACACGTATATAGTGGTCATTTGGTGGAACCTGCCATAGATTATATCATATAGCTTTTTTACAACCAATTTGTTCCAAGATGGGATTTTATGTTTCAAGCCCAACAATAAAACATCTAAAGACACGAAAATGGTTATTCTGCTCTCATATAAAGAATTAAAAATTTTTACTGAAGATCATTGAAATCCGACCATTATATTATAACCTACACCATTTCGGATCATAACTCATAAATTTTACAACAAATTTTACAAATAAATTACGTACATATATATTTTGAGATTGACTCTTTCATGAAAGGTATAAAGGATTCGCCATACAGAAAGGAATCTCTTCTTTCTTGTTTTAAAAACTTTTTCCTACTATTTTTCTGTCGTTTTTCCAATATTAAATTTCTTCTTTCCTTTCATATTATTGCAATTTTGTTTCCCGTATATACTAGATACAAAAGGAACCAGTGCGGGAATGTGAGTTTTTTTTTTGGGTTTGATTGGTAGTATATAACTTTTAAAATAAAAATGTTTACCTTTATAACTAAGCTGGTTTAATAACTACCGTCCATTAGTAATCAAGCCCTAGCGCCCCCCGAAAGGTAAGTGTCCGAGCTAAGATATTCAACAAAGCTCCTAAATGTAGGCAACATTTTCGGTTAAATATCTGCAAATCTTACTCAAATCGTAAAAAGTTTTCAAACGGATATATGATGTTGATGATGATGTATTGCTATTGCAATCGATAAAAAAAAAACAATTATATACACGAAGAAAAATTATTTTTACATAAGTACAAATTCCCACGTCTCTCTAAACTTACAATTTTTCGGAATTTTTCAAATTTAAAGAAAAGAAAATATAAAAATCTAATTCGTTTTTTCTTATTGTAGGGGATATTGTATGCCTTTTCAGATCCTAGTGTGAAACTCTTAAAATTGGTTAATTGGCTAGACGGCAAATAAAAGAGGTTGACTACATAGACTCGGCGAATGAGTTTCAAACATTATTTCAACCATCTCACACGCATGTGTGTTTGAAAATATTGCACATTTTCGCTGGGCACATGATTGGTTGCATTGGAATGGTATTTGAATTCCAATTTTCCTTCATTTCCGTTTGCTAGGGGGATTTACTCCATTTTTAAAACTTTCCAATCCAGTTGAGCGGAAAGCAAATAGCTGTTCAGGAAGTTGGGTTTTAACTGCAAGACGACTCACTTTTTAACATTTTTTGCTCTAAAACTAATTAAAGAGAGAGGAGATAAAAGGTTCTGATGCGACAGACGGTCGCTTTAAATTGTAATTTCAACAAATTGTCATTCTATGTGGTATCCAAAATACACTCGAAAGACATTGACATTCCCTCGCGATGGTTGATAGCACTAAGATGAATTTTCCAGACGTTAGTCAGGCGCCAGCAGTACTCAGAACCGTCCACCTCTGAGCATTCTAGTACCGAGGTCGGTAAACAACATTTTTCCCATAACAAAAAACTAAACATTTTCTGAGAAATTTCATTTCTCAACTGTCTGTAAACTCATAAATTATATTTTGAGTTTTAATTTATTGGATATAAAAGGATTTTCTAAATGCGGAGTACGACCCGTCTTGCATACTAGAAACCTTTTAAGCATGTACTCGTACATTAAAAAATCAGCAAACTCCTCATGCGACTTATCGATAATCTTATACCAACCAGCAATTGGCTTAAAATTGAGTAAAAACAAATCCACTCTAAATCATAATAAACGCATTAGGCTAAAGTAAAACTCCAGAAATGATGCGGCACAGAGGGATTTAATAGCGTTTACATAACATATTTGAAGTTTTTATTTTCAAATATATTTTATTTTATTCTTCTCTGCTGAGCCTGATGGAAGGAGCGAAAATATTGGCTTTTCAAAATGCCATCAAATGCAACTGTCGCCGTGTTAGTCGAAAAGATGCCAGCCAACACACACATTTAAAATGAAGATTGCGTGCGAATTTTTATAGGAAAATTATGCCGACTGGCATTTGGGAAGACAGTAAAAATACGTAGAGTGGTTTGAAGTGCTGAGAATGAGGTGAGGTTGAGTGGTAAGGGAGAAATATTGAGGCGCATCTTGGCAATGATATTTTGAAGAGAATACATTTAACATTAATATTTAGTTTGAACAAAAAAAGAAGTGATAACATCTTATAGAATATTTAGCTTAAGTAGGCTAAAAATAGACTAAGAAAAAGGAGTCGATATTAACCATAGAAAAAAATTAATTTGGTGTATTTTTTAATTTTTTTTTAATTTTATATTATGCCATTATTGTTTATTTTATTTTGATTACTTGCCTTTATTTAACTTTTTTTTTTAATTTTATTTTATTTTAATTTGTTTGATTTAGTCTTAATATATATTATTTTAATTCACTTTACCTAATTTTATTTTATTTTATTTAATTTTAGTTTATTTAAAATCAATTTTAATTTATTCCTTCATTTTATTTCATTTTAGTTTGCTTAATTTACTTTATTTTATTTTATTTTATTTTATTTTATTTTATTTTATTTTATTTTATTTTATATTATTTTACTTTATTTTATTTTATTTTATTTTATTTTATTTTATTTTATTTTATTTTATTTTATTTTATTTTATTTTATTTTATTTTATTTTATTTTATTTTATTTTATTTTATTTTATTTTATTTTATTTTATTTTATTTTATTTTATTTTATTTTATTTTATTTTATTTTATTTTAGTTTATTTTATTTTATTTTATTTTATTTTATTTTATTTTATTTTATTTTATTTTATTTTATTTTATTTTATTTTATTTTATTTTATTTTATTTTATTTTATTTTATTTTATTTTATTTTATTTTATTTTATTTTATTTTATTTTATTTTATTTTATTTTATTTTATTTTATTTTATTTTATTTTATTTTATTTTATTTCAATTTATTTTATTTTATTTTATTTTATTTTATTTTATTTTATTTTATTTTATTTTATTTTATTTTACTTTATTTTATTTTATTTTATTTACTTTTATTTCAATTTTTTTGTTTTAGTTTGTTTTAGTTTATTTTATTTTATTTCATTTAATTTTTTTTTTTTATTTTTTTTTGTTTTGTTTTATTTAATTTTATTTTATTTTATTTTATTTTATTTTATTTTATTTTAATTATTTTATATTTTTATTTATATTTAATAAATAAAAATTTTCTTTGTTTATTTTAATTATCTCTATTCTAATTTAATTTAGTTTACTAAATTTTTAGTTTTGTTTCAATTTAGTTGATTTATTTTTACTTAGTTTTTATTATCTTAATTAAAATATTTTATTGTTACTTTTACTTTGTTTTATATGCAGTTTAATTTAAATAAATATAAGTTAATTTAATCTATATAATTTAATTTATATTTTTTTTATTTTATTTTACTTAGTTTTATTTAATTATCTTTGTTTATTCAGTTAAATTTAGATTTTTTTAAATTTATTTGATTTAATTTTAATTAGTTTTATTTAACATAATTTCACTTATTTTATTTTATTATTATTTTTGTTTTATGTAATTTTTATTATATTTAATTTAATTAAATAAATAGGAATTAATTAAATTAAATTATTTTATTTTTATTTTTTCTTCTTTGATTTTATTAATTTATTTTGTTTATTTATTTTTTTATTTTGTCTTGTGTTATTTTATTTCTTGTTTAATTTTTTATTATTTTTTTTATAATTTTTAGACATTTTTTTGTTTTAACGAAAATTATTATATTTTTAATTTATCTTTTTAAATTTATTTATTTTTATTTTATTTAGTATAATATCTTATTTTATTTTACTTTATTTTATTTAATGTAATTTTATTTTAGTTAATTTGAGTTTATTTAAATTATTTTACAATAGTTTATTTATTTTATTTAGTTTTTTTTTAATTTTGTTTTATTTTATTTTGGTATATTTTATTTCGTTTTAATTATTTAATTTCTTTAATTATTTTTTTTCATTATCTCTATTCTAAGTTAATTATTTTACTAAATTGTTAGTTTAATTTCAATTTTGTTTATTCAATTTTATTTATTTTTTATTAATTTATTTTAGATAGTTTTATTTTATTGTTATTTTTCTTTTATATTATTTCTATTGTATTTTCTTTAATTTTAATAAATGGAAGATATTTTTTTCTATGTAGTTTTATTTTTATTTTTTGTTATTTTATTTTTTTACTTAGTTTTTTTGAATTTATTTTGTTTATTTAATTTTTATTTATTTTATTTTGTCTTGTTTTATTTTATTTCTTATTTCATTATTATTTTTTTTTGTTTTATTATTCTATTTTATTTCATTGAAAATTATTATATTTTCATTTCATTTTTTAAATTTAATTTGTTTAGTATTTATTATTCATTAAAAGAGGAAGTATTTACATCTGAATTTATTGACAACGCCTATCGCATGAAAGAAATCAAAATTTTATTTATTTATTTATTGCTTATAAATGAAAATTGAGATTTTTATTACCTTTTATAGCGGAAGTTCGGCATTGGTTTTCCGAAGCTTTTCTCACGAATATTTTTACAACTCCTTAAATACATTTAAATTTAATAAAATATTGCTTAAACAGCACATTTACACTGGTTTCCGCAGCTCATAAAGTACACTCAGTCACTGGAGCTTGACAAGAAGCCGCCCGCTGATGTACACCTAACACCTGCCGCGCAGCGACGTTGACACTCAAGGGAGAGAGAGATGTATAAAATATGTGTTTGTCCAGCTTTTTAATATTCCAATAAACACTTTCGTTGAGTATTTCTGACTTTGTAACGAAAAAGGTACCGCGATAAAGAAAAAAATTCCAATTATTGTAATTTCTTATGCACACATGTGTTGTATTATATATTATATATGCACTTATGCATGTATATGTATGTACCTTAAAACATTCATTATTGGCATTTTTGGTATTTATAGCCGTATTAAATTAACATTTTTTCACTCTTTACTCACATACTCCTGCCTTGTATATGTATGTTTGTACATTCTTCAGTGCGCGCATGTGTTGGTAGCCGGTGTCGTGTTGCTGTGCACATTATTTTGTTTTTGTTGTTGTGCACAAAAATGCAGGAAAAATAAATAAATTTCCTTTTCATTTTTATTATACACGTACATACTTATTTTGTTGCCAGCATTTTTACTTCCTCTAAGCGCAAAGGTAGAATTTTTTGAATGTGTATGTATGTGTGCCTATCGTTTTATTTGCTAATCCGATCACGTTTTTGTTGAAATCCGAATTTTGTCACCACAAAAACATTATAATATAAAAGTATTGGGGAAGACCAGAAGGCCAATGAGAAGGCAAAAAAATGGTATAGAATAATATCTGTCTATTTTTAGAGTTGCCAGAGTATTTTGCTTTGATTTTAATAAAAATAGGGTCTACGCCAACAGGCCAACGTCGATTAAAAACCTCAAAAGATCGAATTCGTGAAGATATTGAGGGCATGCAGTCACTTTGATGTTAGCCCTTAGGTTATTTAGGGTTCTTTGCTTGTTTACACAAGCCTTTGACTTCAAGTAGCCTCAGAGAAAAACGTCCAGAAGCTGTGTAAGGTGGTGCGCCATTTTGTTGAAACCAGAAGTGTACCATGCCATTTTCAAGAATAGTTGGATAACGCTGTTGTTGTTGTTGTTTTAGTGGCAAGCCTAACCCCCCATAGGAACAGGAGAGATCAGTAATAGTCATTGAATTCGTCTAACAGGAGGTTAAGAAAACGAGCTGTTTCGATTTGTTCGGACCAGAGGGAAAGTGAGGTTAGATGAGTAGATTTTAAGGGACATTCAAAGAGGCGCTTAGTGGCGTTCGAAGTGCCATTGCATGTGGGACATATGTTGGGTTTATCTGTGTAGTTAGAATTTCGTCGTCTACAATATCCACATCTTAATTGCGCAAGACTCTCGAGGTAGCTCCAACTCTCGTTTGCAATAGGTGACTTCGAGAACGTCGTTCACTGGAAGAGAGCGGTACTTATACTTGATGCTGAATGTAGTTCTTGTAGTCAAGTACTCGCTTTCTGTTATGCCTGAGTTGTGGCTTCAAGTAACAGTCTGTTGAGGTGCTCTTTTCGGTAGCATACCAGCAGATATTGCTGGCACATTCTACTCCTTAACTTGAAGCATAGATGCTTCGCTGTGCAAGTGCTGCTCTGGCGACTTCAATAGGTTTCCTATCTTTGTCATGAGGACGATGTTTTTCGCAGGTTTGTAGCTTCTTCATCTCCGTCTCTTTAGTCCCCGGTGTACAGATCTGAGCAGCATAGTTTACGACCGGCCAGCAAATTGTCTTGTATGTTGCCAGCAACGTGGCCAGATGCCTATATCGAGTTATCATCGTCATATGAGATCAGTAAAACTCCTTCTAGTGGAGGAGGTCGCTTCGAGATATACAAGTTAAGCAAGTCATGATCAAGTTCTTGGTTGAGCCTTGTTGTTTGTCCACATTCATCTTCAAGCAAAAACGACCCGATGGCATCAGCATAAATTCCACAACACTGTCACTTTTGAGTGCTGAAGAGATACATCTTCAAACAAAAATTTTGTTTTTTTTTTTTGGTTTCTCAAAACTATCTTAAATCTGGCAACACTTAGATAAACACATACATAAAAACAAAATTGAAAGTCTTCCGCATGTAGGTGTGTCCATGTAAATTTACCCACCAAATCATGTATGCAAGTGATGAGTAGGCAATTATAATATTTGTCCCTTTGTTTCATAGCCTCTTTAGATTTTACGTGAAAGCAGAAGGAAAAGTCGGATGCGAGTGATAGGAAAATTAAAAAAAAAATTATGTACAATATATTCATACATACGGACACGTGAATTGTACAAGTATGTGAAGGCGTTGGTGGAAATATTCATAAGAGGTTAATATTTTTACATACTTATGGCTTAAGGTGGCTTAGACGATGAAGGAGTTTTTGATTTCCACGTTAGATTTTCAAGAGATGTTTAATAAAAAGCGCTCATAACTTAATCCTTGTATGTGATATATGATCTAATGAATTATAAATATAGGTACAAGTGTAAAAGCGGCTGTGATTTTTTAAATACATAATAAAAATATTAAATTTTGTAAAAAAAAATATTTTAAATAATAGATTTTGTGGATAACATTTGAGGTGGAAAATAATTTAAAATCTAAAGCACAGACCGCCAGAATCTCTCGTACAAAAGAGACAACTGGATTCTTCTTTGCGAATTAAAAATGTTTCAGGAAGTTTCGGTGTTTACTTTCCACCTAAACCTTAAAATGTATGTTATCGAAGCGATTGAAAGATATTGTGCAGTGCTACCATCTCACTTTGAGTTAGGATTCCAGAATTGGAGAACTGGACTGTGAATTACCTAAGCGATTGACAGTCATTGGTAGATTTTTGTTGGTCATAACTTTAAATATAGAAAACTTAAAGAAATTATCTTTTCTCGCCTTTACTGAAACTATTTAGATTTTTAGCTACAACCAAGAAAACCCACGGTGACTCTCTTTGGCCAACTGAACCGACTTAAACAGATTGTGTAAGTCAATGGCGTTAAACGTTCGGCGATAAATAATCTAAAGTTAGTAGAAATCACATTCGGTAGCCTGGGGTCCTTCACTTTGCTTACCATAGCGATTGCCATCGAAGTACATAACCTTAACAACATCCTCAAGTCGCTAGCCGGCAGACCTCGCACCTCGATTTGGGCATCGGGGACTAGGGAGACGCATCCCCATCCCCATAACAGAATACCTACTGCTGGCAACAGTGTACTCATATAAATGTGTTGAAGCAATATTTGCTTGTTGAAATCTACTGCAAGTAGAACCACTGCCTAGGTACGTTAGCTAGTGATTACTCGAACAAACGGCCTCCATATAGCACCATATCACAGAACCCCTGCACAGTACAAGCTACCTGTACCAGGCACCTGTGTACACACAGTGAAACATCTATCCATCCAATTAAAAAGCATAAAGGAATTCTGTGTAAGTCCTGTGATGCTACTGTATGGATTCAAAGAGAGTCTATCGAAGAGAGTCATTCAGCCCGGAACCCGACTTTCAGCTGACGAACAGCTTCAGCTACCTTGCGAGACCAGATTAATCTTAGTATAATTAAGGTGGATTACTGTAGCTATCTATCCCTACTTACCCACATTCACAACGACAGAAGAGGTATACTAGTTTTCGAAAATTCTAGCTAAATACTTATACTTTGAATATGAAATCTTACCAATTTGATATTTGTAAAGCAGTCCACAAGTAGCGAGAGTAATAATATGATATTTTCCACCACCATGTGCTGTTGCTACATCTAGTACGTCACGGCTGAGTTCCATTGCCAGTTACGCTCTGTTGGAGTGCCGAAAATGATATTCGTCGCTTCATCGTTGCAATAGCCGAGTGGTTAAGGGTTATCACGGTAGCGCGACTTCATTTCAACATGACTAAATGAACTAGTATTTAACTAGTATAAAGCTGATACATGCTCGTACTATTGACAGTACGGAGGACATCGTGTCGTGTTAAAAGTATCTGTTGCTGACATGGGGAATAGATGGCAGAGCAATTAGTTAGTGCAAAAATGCAAATCAGTTGGATTCTAGTTAACAACTTAGATTTTTTCCCAGCAGGAATGTAATGAGTCCCCGCACGACACTAGCCAGCCTTCTTTGTGTACCTTGTTCGATGTGTGATATTCCTCTGGTGAAAACATCATTTTCGCCGCCCCGCGTTAGAAGATCTCTATATTATCGATCAGATATTGATCATTAGCCAAATCGTTGAAAAGACTTGAGCGAAAGCGATTGACCCATACTACCAACTCATCACTTTCGAGGTATGTGATGCCAGAGTGAAATAACGAATTGTTCCAAAATTCAAAATTTAGCAAACGTAAAATTATTTATTTCTTCAATGCATTTCGGTGCGTTCTTCTTTTGTCTTTTTGAAAATTTGTTTAAACCTTTATATCAACTAAAATAAATTTGATCTAAACTCGACGCTCTAAACATTTTGAGATATACCTCTAGATGTTGCTACCAATATTCAATATTTAATTATTTATTTGTGCAATAAAGTACACATTTTTATAAAAAAAGAAATCATTTTGCAAAATTTTCACCTGTTTCACTGAAGTAGGTGCTTAAAGCTCAATTGCTCCGACAATACTGCTACAAGTATTCTAATACCAAAGCGCCACTTCCTGCATAAGAAAAAAAACCGTTATCAAGTTACAACTAGCACGCGTAACACGTGTGTATGTGTGGCATGGAAAAAAAATATATTAACGCAATAAAAATAAAAATGATTTTCACACGTTGAGGGCGGATCAACAGCGGATTCAACAAGCTAAACACTCAGCCAATAGACGGCGAAAGAACAAACGGGATTTTCTATAGCTTTACGATATTACTTTGTATAAAGAGCACCTGAGACCTGAGACAGTCAAAGGCAGGCAAGCAGAGAAGCAAAAGCAGCGCAGTGGAAATATACATACGAGTACATACATACAAGTGTGTGCTAACATAAAATGGCAGGTCATAATCGTTTTGGGATCAACGATGGAAGACAAGAGCAGAGCAGAGAAAAGTAAAGTACATGCAAAAGCCAAGGCGGAAAAGGCGTTACGTGTAGTAATATTTAAGTTATAGAAAATTGGAAAAAATACAAGAAATATGTTTTAGCCATTTCAAGGAGTTTCGAAGGCGACAGGTTGAGGTGGCAGAGATAAACGGTTTCTAAATGCTTTTGCTTCTATCGAAGTATAGTTTTTACTGTTATTATTGTTCGTGCGATTTGGTGTAGTATTTCAGTAGCCATCGCTGAAGTCTGCCACTGACGCTTCACATAAAAATGTGCCACCCACTTTTACATGCAAATGTACATACATACATACATAACATATATAACTACATGGATACATCCACTGGCATGGCACATGAATAATGGAATAAGTGGGAGGGAAGTGCTCGTGACGTTTGCATATGAGTATGAGGCATGCTGCAGGCAGCAAGTGGTGACCCCACACTTTCCCAATATGTAGGTAATATTGAATGCGTGTGCGGCAGAAAAACACGATTTTTACGCATAAATAAAAAATATTGTACAACATATGCATCTATAAGTTTCCTGTGGCAACATTGTAAAAATATAAGTGTGATAGAGTTACTTGGAGAATATATAATAAATATATGTTTAAGTGTTCCGGTTTTACTAGTAGATGTCGCTAGCAATATGTATAAATTTCTATGATTTGGCATGTATGTAATTTTTTTCTATTGACACTAACCTACAAAAATACGCAAGTCACATTCCGCCAAAATAATAGCGTCATATTTGTTTACCTCAGTGAATATATCGAGTTTCGTTCCAAGTAAATCGGATTTGCGGCATTCGTTGCTTTTCTTATTTCATCAAAAGAAAAAAGCAGCTGAAGCTCACCGGTTGCTGGTAGAAACTTATGGTGAACATGCTCCAGTGATTAGAATATGTGAGACATGGTTTCGTCAATTTAAAAGTGGAGATTTCGATTTGACAGACAATGAACATCCTGGCGCAGCGAAAAAGTTCGAAGACGAGGAATTGCATGTTGATCCAACCCAATCGCAACAAAATTGACAGAAACACCACATATGACTCGAGGAGCAATTTGCCAACGTTTAAAAGCCATGGGAAAGATCCAGAAGTATGGAAAATGGGTGCCACACCAGCTGAACGATAGACAAATGGAAAATCGAAAAACCGTTTGTGAAATGCTGCTTCAACGATTCGAAAGGAAATCTTTTCTGCATCGAATTGTCACGGGGGACGAAAAATGGATTTATTTTGAGAACCCGAAGCGAAAAAAATCATGGCTTTCCCCTGGTGAAGCTGGCCCATCGACTGCAAGGCCAAATCGCTTTGGCCGTAAGACAATGCTCTGTGTTTGTTGGGACCAGTGTGGTGTGGTGTACTACGAGTTGTTAAAACCTGGTGAAACGGTGAACACGGATCGCTACCGACAACAAATGATCAATTTGAATCATGCGTTGATCGAAAAAAGGTCGGAATGGGCCCGAAGACATGGCAAAGTTATCTTGCAACATGACAACGCGCCGTCTCATACCGCTTAACTGCTAAAAGACACATTAAAAACACTTAATTGGGAAATATTATCGCACCCGCCGTACTCTCCAGACCTCGCCCCGTCCGACTATCACCTTTTCGCATCGATGGGACACTCCCTTGCAGAGCAGTGCATCGCTAATTTTGAAGAAGTCGAAAAATGGCTCGTCGAATGGCTTGCCTCGAAAGAGAAAAAGTTTTTTTGGAATGGTATCCATGATTTAGACGACTCTCATGGACTTCGTCCGTGTTGAAGATCTCTTTACAGAGCCAGCTTGAGGTTAGAAAGTGAGAAGAGCAATTATTTTAGCTGTACAGATTCAGCCTATTTTGTATTACGCTACGCCTATGGAAAAGAGACTGAATAATGAGTATGAGCACCCAGAAAATAACAATGTGTCAGATGAGACACCGATGGAAGATTTGATTTGAGCTCATGTAATTCGACTTACTTACTAATGAATATAAAATATCTCTTGCTAAGAATGAGAGAAATCAATCTGAACAAACTACCGATTAACTGCAACACTGCTCTGGTCTAGGTACCCAGACACAGTGACAACCCAAGCAATTGCATGGTGAACAAGAAAAGGGACCTTGCCCTCCACTATAAAACATATACACGATGCAGGTTTAACTTTGTCCACGATAAAGTATTTGCTTAAACTGATCTTTACCAAAAAAGCATACTCAAGATGGCTGATTGAGATCATGTACAACGTGACCAGGCAGCTGTGGCCCAAGTTGGACGCAAAAAAATAAAACAGTCCTATACTTCAGGACGGTTTTCCATTAGCCTGACGATAGGTGTATTAGCAGGCCATAGTTTAATGAGGAAAAGAATGGGTTTACCACTCTAATGATTTTTGCCGCAACTGTAGGGACGAAGAAAAGGAGAGTCTATTGAACACTACCTCTGTCACTGTTCAGCCTTGGCATCTGCGCGACACAAGTTCCTCGGGAAACACTTTTTCGACTTGGAATTGGTAATGTGATGAAGAATACTCTACGAACTATACATATTTATATCCATAGGCGACTAGATAGGACCGCCAAGATATTAGAATGGCGCAATGGCGCTATATGGAATTTCTTAATGTAATGGACCTGGTGTATAGCAAGCATCTCGAAATAATTTTAAACAGCAAGTTGTTATAGGGCCATGCAATACCACTCAAATAAATCTTTCTCAACCGACCTTTGGTGTGATGGACCCCGAGCAACAAACCCTCATACCTGCTGAACTGGATAGGTAATACGAATATCGTGCGCACCACACAGCGAAATCTGCTGTAAGATTGAGTGGTTCTGTCAAAACATTCAGGTATTGCTCAATAAGTAAGGGAAGGGCAGACGGAAGAGACTTCACACCATCAAGCTTTATATTAGATAGTGTGTGATATATTAAATAAGGGTGAATAGTATAAACTGCTAACGAAACTTATGATATATACGAATGGATTTATCATGATTGACAGATAGATGACAGGTGGACCTGGTGCTATTCTTCTGACTGCCTGAGAATTCCTTTGCTATAAGAAAAGCTGTTGGGGTAAATAATAAAACAGAAAATAGAAATATCAATACATCATACGCATATACCTAATCAGAGGGCGTAGTCAGGCGACAAATGAAGCATTAATATCACAGAACTTTACATCAGTAAATGTTCTTAGAAACAGAGATAGAATAAATAGAACTGAAACGAATTAACTCCATATCTTCAGGATTCAAGGTCCCAAGTTCATTGTGGGAAATGAAAATCTTGATGACATCGATAAAAGTGCTATTGAACTGGCTACTGAACTGCAATAGAAAATACTAAAAATGGTAAAGACGCTCTACAAGGAAATTAACGGCCCTGGAAGAGAGATTAAAGTATTTTACGATCGGCAAGACTGTCAAGATAATATGTAAAAGCCTTGGAGAAAGCTTTCCATCTTTACATGTAGGTAAAATTGATTAACTAACAAGGTTTCATCAACACCTTCAAGTACTGTCTACCCGGAATACAGTCCAAGCTCCGATTGGTACCTTTTGACAACTATTACTGCCAAACATACGAGGTGTGACAATTAAGTAATGAAACTGATTATATTGCCTCGATTGTAGTAAATACCTTTTCCTTGCTCCTCTCCACTGATATATTTGCCATCGCTCTAGCTTGTTTAGTTCGCCTGCTGTGTGGTGTTGAGTAAACGTGTGTTCGCTGTGCTCGTCACGAAAATGGAAAAAGGAAATCAAGAGCACCGAATTGAAAACCAAAAAAAGAGTTTAAGTTTAAGTAGAGTTCGCATGAGCAAGTCGAAGGTGAAAACGATGATTATTGCCTTTTTTGATAGACGTGTTATCGTTTACATAGAATTTCTTCCACCGGTGCAAACCGTAAATCAAGTCTACCATCGCCGAGTACTCGAAAGATTGCGAAAACGAGTCAACAGGGTGCGCCCAGACATCGCTCGTAACTGGTTCCTTCATCACGACAACGCGCCGTGCCACACCGCCTTCAGCGTGTCCTAGTATTTGGCCTCTAAAGATGTCACCCTGTGATTTTTTTTGTTCTCTAGACCCAAATCGGTGGTCAAAGGAACCCATTTTGAGTCGATTGAGGGCATCCAGGCGGTCGTGACGAGGGTACTCGCGGACATCCCAGTCGAAGCGTTCCAGAAAAGTTACGAAGCACAGAAAACGCGCTGGGGACGTTGTATAGCTGCCCAAGGGGACTACTTTGAAGGGGATGGCAGAGTTGTAGAATAATTTTGAAATATACTCGTAATCGGAGAGAAACAGTTGTCAACATTTCGATTTGTTCGTCAAAGGTCGCGATTTTTTCTAGATAGAGTAGGCGTTTCTAATGGCTTCGTATGTAGAATATAACGCCTTTCATATTGGGCTTTCGCTGGGCTACCTGCTTCCATCAAATACTTGAATACCTCAAACTTAGACGCTTTAGCCTCTGTTGGCTTTGCAATATTTGTTTCTTCTCTTTTTCTCTCCTCTCTCATTCTTTTTTTCATGTACCAACTGGTGGCTCCTCGAATATGTGGGTATGAAAAGTTCAACTCAGAAAAATTTTTGGACAGGGTTGAATAAATTCCTGGAAAAAAATAATGAATTGAGTTAAAAGTGTAACAGGGGCATACTTTTGGGTAGAGTTGCCACAAATCTCTGATAAAAGCAGCTGAAAATGTGATTAGTGTCTATGGTTCTGATACTGTAGCAATCAGTCATGCACAATTTTGGTTTCGACGATATAGGTATGTAGTTCTTGTAATTTTATTATAAAAAATACTCCAAGGTGGGGAATGCCATTTTCGAAAATGTCGATAAAATAATGGACATCGTCGAGACAATTTCGATTGCCTAGGAGCTAAAGATTACACAGAAAACATTTTGAAACCATACGAAAAAGGCTGGATACACAAAGAAGCTTGATGTATGGGTGCCACATAAGTTAACGAGATAGAAACCTAATGAACCTCCAATTACGAATCACTGCTGAATCGCAACAAAATCGACCAATTTCTGAAGCAAATGAAAACTGTTGGTGAAAAGTGGATCACTTGCAGCAATGTCAGACGTAAAAAGTCATGGTCGAAGGGCAGTGAGCCGGCGCAAATGGTTTCCAAGCCGAAATTTATGAACAGGAAGGTTTTGCGGAGTGTTTGGTGGAATAAGCAATGAATCGTCTACTACAAGCTCGTACTCTACTACTAAACTTTTGGTTGTGAAGGTAGCAATCGTACAGAAGTGCCCATCTTTAGCCAAAAGGAGGGGAATTGTGTTTTATCAGCGCAAAGCTACACATCAAAAGTGACTTTCAGAAGCTCTGAGAGTATGGTTGGGATGTTCCTTTGCATCCACCTTATAGTCCAGACCTCGCACCAAATGTTTACTATTTGCTTTTGTTTTTGGCAAATGATTTGGTTAGTGAAGAATTGACCTCAACAGAAGCCTGTGAAAATCTGCTGCCCCAATTTTTTGCCAACAGGCACACAGGTTTCTATGAGGGATATATGATTCTTACTGGGGCATGCATTAATTCGTGCGGAGAGGGCTCTTCTAAGGGAGTGCTCTACTAGTATTATTTCGCGTCGTGTTCGTTTGTGGCTATATTCATTTCAGAGGTACTGTCATTTCGCGTCGTTTTCAGTAGATGTCATTTGTTTTAGCGTGAACAACAATTTGTTTCATTCATTTGAAAATGTCGAAATTTGTACCAGATAATTTGTTTTGGCGGGGAGTTCTTCTTCATTACTTTAACATGAAGAAAAGTGTTACCGAAAGCCATCACATTTTACTGGACGTTTATGGTGACCATGCTTTAGCCGAACGAACGCGCCAAAAGTGGTTTGCACGGTTTAAAAGTGGCAATTTCGACTTAGACGGCGGAGAACGACCCGGACAGCCAAAAAAAAAAAATTCAACACGAAGAATTGGAAACATTGCTCGACGCAGATGCATGCCAGACGCAAGAAGAACTTGCAAAAGTATTAGGAGTTGATCAAACAACCGTTTCCAGACGATTAAAATCATTAAGATTTATCCAGAAGCTTGGAAATTGGGTGCCTTATGAATTAAAGCCAAGAGACGTCGAACGCCGATTCTTGCTTGGAAATGTTGCTGCAAGGCCAACAAAAGAATTCATTTTTGAATCGGATTGCCACTGGCGATGTAAAATGGATTCATTATTATAGCCCAAAGCGCAAGAGATCGTATGTGAAGCCCGGCCAACCATGGTGCCAAGGTTTTGCTATATATTTGGTGGGACCACAAGGGTGTGCTCTATTATGAGCTATTGAAAACGAGTCAGACGATCAATGGGGACCTCTACCGAAAACGATTGATTCGTTTGAAAAAGGCCATCGCGGAAAAACGACCAGAATATGCGACCAGATACGAATCAATAATTTTTCATCATGACATCATGACCTTCCACTTGTTCAAATCAATGCAGAATGCCTTCACCGGAGTACGCTTCACTTCAGAACAGGGTATCAGAAATTGGCTCGATTCTTTCTTGACCTCCAAACCGGAAGAAGTTCTTTTGGGATGGGATCCACAAACTGCCAGAAAGATGGGCAAACATCGTAGCTTCCGATGGGCAATACTTTGAACATTAAATGTATAACAATTTCTTCACAATAAAGTCTTAATTTTCAAATAATAATATAGTTAGGAAAGTTCCAGAAGAAAATTACTCGCTAGGTGGCACTGCTGATAATTGCAGCAAACATCCATAGCTTATAGTGGAAAATATTTGTTAAGATGAGATCCTTTCATTTGAAATTTGCAAATGAAAATTAAAAATGAAAAACATTCAGTGTAATTAAAAATATATAAAAAAAATCGGAGGGATGTTAACTTCCAAAAAAAAATTAAATTTTTAATAGGAAACGATGAAATTTCAAACGCAAAAAAGTTCCGCTTACATTCGAGCCGGCGCCTGCCACTCTGAGGTAAATAAAAAATTCATAGAAATTACAAAGTTGTACAAAACTGCGTTTGAGCTCGACAGATAAACATCTTTATGTTCGTTTATGCATATGCAAGAAACTCAGCTGCAAGTTGATGGTGAAATGGTAATTTGCCACACCAACAAATCACTCAAACAAATGGCTCACACTGATAAAAGCGCGGCAAGTAAGCCCGTGGATTAGTGCAGCTTAGTTGTGCGCATAAAAAGTTGCGAGGCTTGTCTTATTCACTATATTTTAATATTGCAAGAAGAACAAGAAGGACAACAACAACAACTAGTACTAAATATGCACCGCACTGGCTGTGCTTGCAACTTGTTCACAAATTAATTGCATGCCACTTGTGAATGTAATAAAATGCATTTCATTGGCAAATTAGCACCAGAAAGCAAACTACAAACAGCAAACAGCCGACAATTGAGGTGCCTCGCTACCTTGCCACCGCGCCACATTAAACCTACTGCCGTTCGTTCATTCATACAATTTCTTGTGCACACGCCACACCAAAACCTTTACAACTAGTCACTTAACTGTTGCATTGTAGTCATTATTTGCCGCATGTTGCATGCAACATGTAACTCAGTTATGACGAAACCAGTTTGAGTAGCACTCATTTAGTCCTTTTAACTGTCCTAATGATAAGCTTGAGCGGGTCTCTTACTTACAAACTGCGACTGCAGCTTCATGTGGCATGCAAAGCACGCGCGCGTGTTGCACTACCACACCTACTTGATATTTGTACGACGACTGACAACTCGCATGCACACATTAGCAACTAGATGCATAGAAAAGCCACAGCCACAGCTCATCTTGCTACTTCAATTGCCAACTCATTCACCCTCAACGCCCTCTTCGCCTTCCTCGCGCGCTTCACACGCTTCGCACGTTAAAAAGCCAAATAAAATGTCGGTATTTACAACCTGCCGCACTATAAATATCGGCATTAGTGTTGTAATTTGGCATTTTCATTGCATTAATGCGGCAAATGCATTTGTAACGCGTTGTTGCATGCCACAAAATCACCAAATTGTATGCGCGCCTCCAGATTTCAATGCAGTTACATACATACACGTTTGTACATGCGTACATTTCGCATTAATATACTTGCAACCACTGAGTATTGGCAGCTTTGTTGCAAACAACAATAAGAGTACAACAACCGCACTCTATGCGCCTGCCTCTGTTGAGTGGCAAATTAATTTGGTGAGATTAAGTCGCTGCTGTCGTATTGTTGGGTCGGCTGGTGCTGTTCACGCCGGAGATGAGTCGCCTAAGCCGCCTAAGCTGTGTTTAGTATGGTATAAAGCCGCACTTCCCACTCGCAACTCGTAAAAGCTCATAAAAAGCTTGGATGCGCTGTGAACTAGACAGAGTCACTGTGTAAGTGATATTTTGCACGCAAGCATATTCAAATTTTTATGCCCACAATCGGAAGCGATAACATGCAACTCAAAAGTTGGTAGTTGGTAGAGGATTTCGAATTATTACCACAGTGGATTACCCAGATCGCACAAAAAGGAGAGATTTTATTTTTATTGAAACCTCGTTAGACCTTAGAGCCCTCGTTGGTACATGCAATAGATCCTTACTCTGCCTTTTCCTTGTATTTTCTCTTACACATATTGTGATCCAGGTGTGTAATGGGGTGTAGTGGGGTGCAGATAAACTTCTAGGTATGAAATTACAGTTGCGGGGCTATACTTATTTCCTACTTTTATGTCCACGTGGCGCACCCTGTAAACGTGAAGAACCCTTGTGTAAAATACGGTAACCAACTCGTGAGAAGCCTTGGGTCACGGCTAAAAGAGTGGAAGCTTCAGTGGAGTCACTCCGAGTTATTCGGTTTAAGGGCGAGCAGTCATTTGTCTTGAAGGGCAAGCGGTTTGCTATATAAATGTGTAAAAAAGCCAGAAACCAGCCCCAATGAAAAGTTACAATATTCCTCGGATGACGACCCCCGCAAATATTTTAATGATCACGATTTGAGGGCATGCCACTGGAATGTCTGAACTTTTAATTGGGAAGATGACGATACATCACCGCGTCCAAGAAGTGCGGTGGACGGGACAAGGATGGAAACGTAAACTCGGTGTCGGATTTATGGTGGGAGAGAGATTCCGTCGCCGAGTACTGGCATTCACCCCGGTCCTATTCAAATATAAATTTTTGACTTGCGCCAACGCCTCTTTGGAAGAAAATAATGATGTGGGCAAGAATGCCTTCCACTAGCTCAAAGCCTACTCATGAGCGCTGCCCCCGTAACGACGCCAAAAGTGTGCGTTTTTAACAACAGGGAGGTCAATAAAGGTATTTTTGGCACCACTTTTGGTTGTCTTTAGTACCAGCTTCCAGGGCAGGAAAATTCATCAACCTACTTGGCTGTTTCCAGATCGAAAAATTCAAATCTAGATCGATCATGTTGTAACACGAACGAAATGTATCCCGTATCCTCGATGCGCGTACAATCCGAGGACCAAACCCCGATAGCAGCAAGAATACGTACCCGTTTCCATGCAGCCAAGAACGCCTGTCGGGATTCTACTCCACCTACACTCCTGCGCTCTGAGAGCACTGATCAGCAACTCGGTATAAGGGAACTCTGGAACGAAATTTCAAGCTCTCTTTAAACAGCTGCAAAAGGTCGCAAAAACAACTAATACGATTAGAAAAGCCATGTCGCAGTGGAGAGAAAACAGGCTGCCTACATGGCAAGCTTGCGATAGACCACTATACGTCCGGGTGAGATAGATACCTAGAGTTGACAAAAAGAAAGAGGCCAAAATGCGTGAATATGAAGTTCTTGAGAAGATGGGCGATAAGGGCGTTACTTACAGACAGAGGACTTACGCAAGGTTTCAAGACCGGAGCTGACTGACTGATACCCAGAGTAAATTGAATTTATGGTGGAAAGGCTTCTCCAGCCTACTGAATGGCAGTGAAAGATTTGCCAATTAATGGCAATGACTGAGTCTGGTATCACCGCAAAACTTATACAGCTATGTAAACTGACGCTAAACAAAACCAAAAGCTCCCTCAGGAACGGGAAGGACCTCTCGGATGCGTTGGATACCAAACGATGTTGTAGACAGGGCGACTACTTCTCGTCTCACCGTCGACACAATGAGTTATATGAGATATACGTTCGCCTGCGCTGCCTAGGTCATATGGTCCGGATGAGAAGGACCTGTCTGTACTTGATATTTGCAATTGGCACCAAACCTCAAATGGAAGGAATGAATAGTGCGCTGTTTGTTAACTCGGCTATTATCTTCCAGTAAACAAGAAGAAGTTTCTTGATTAGGCACACTCAGGGTCTTTGTGATACCAATGGTGGGTCTAACGATGCCTCTCCCTTTCTAGATACTCAAACCAATTAGATATTTTCATTAGGGTTATTTAACTCCATTACAGCAGATTTCTCTGAATACCAAGTCCACATGAACTTGAAGTGTGTTCTTTAACTTTAGCTTTGTTCCAAGAAAATATATCAAAAGCAGAGATAGGTTCAACTGTATTCTCTTTCCAAGAGCGACTGAAAACTCGAACTCGAACATCGAAGCTTGTTTGCTTACTGGGACAATCTTAATGTGAAACTCGAACCCTACAGTTTTATGTGTATCATAATTTTGTATATTGACATAAACCACACTACACTTGTCTATGTTTTAGACGCACCTAAAATCACTCTTAGAGATTTTATCTGCCCCCGAATAATCATTCGTAATTGAAAATGAATATGAGGGAGGTGTGAGGGTGAAGAGAGTTACGAGGTATCTGGTTAATTTGAAAACTTTTACACACAGTTCTTTCCTACATACATTTGTACGTGTATATACCGCATGTCATTAGTAATTTTAAGGAATCTTAATTAGTTTCATATTATTTTTTTTTTAGGTAAAATAGCTTAAACAGAAAATCATACATCAACACCTCATCGCAGAAGTGAGGTTCCATGGAAACACTAGAATACTGGTGAAAGTGGAATGCCAATCCTAATCTAGCAGAAAGGAGAGGAGAAATATGAACCACAAAAAGGAGCACAAAAAAAATTTTCATAGAAAAGAAGAGAAATTCAAGAATGTTTATGAGTAATCAGTAATGACAGTATAGAGTTTGTGTGTCATAAATGTGGCTAAAATCGATAAATGTCACGTGTCAGACACAATAAAATATTTGAATACTTCCAAAGTTAGTTAGATCACTTTTAGTGTGAACACAGATCTTATTTCAAAAAGTCACTGAGTAATCGAGAGATGAATCCAACGACAAACTGCCATGCACATAAACCTCTAACTGCAAAAGTCCTTACAAATACTAAATACCAAGTTGAAATTTGCCGGTTTTTTCGATGAAGAAAACACTTAATTTTCAGAGCAATCTCAAAATTTTTTACACACTTCGTCCATCTCTCAGGCAAATTATGGATACCATTCCAAAAACACTTTTTTCTCTTTCGAGGCAAACTATTCGACGAGCCATTTTTCGACTTCTTCAAAATTAGCGAAGCACTGCTCTACAAGAGAGTGTCCCATCGATGCGAAAAGGTGATAGTCGGACGGGGCGAGGTCTGGATAATATTTCCCAATTAAGTATTTTTTATGTGTTCTTCACCAGTTCAGCGGTATGAGGCGGCGCGTTGTCATGTAGCAAGATAACTTTGCCATGCCTTCGGGCCCATTCCGACCGTTTTTCGATCAACGCATGATTCAAATTGATCATTTGTTGTCGGTAGCGATCCGTGTTCACCGTTTCACCAGGTTTTAACAACTCGTAGTACACCACACCACACTGGTCCCAACAAACACAGAGCATTTCTTACGGCCAAAGCGATTTGGCCTTGCAGTCGATGGGCCAGCTTCACCAGGGGAAAGCCATGATTTTTTTCGCTTCGGGTTCTCAAAATAAATCCATTTTTCGTCCCCCTTGACAATTCGATGCAGAAAAGATTGCCTTTCGAATCATTGAAGCAGCATTTCACAAACGGTTTTTCGATTTTCCATTTGTCTATCGTTCAGCTGATGTGGCACCCATTTTTCATACTTCTACATCTTTCCCATGACTTTTAAACGTTGGCAATTGGCTCCTCGAGTCACATGTAGTGTTTCTGCCAATTTTTGTTGCAATTGGGTTGGATCAACATGCAATTCCTCGTCTTCGAACTTGTTCGCTGCACCAGGATGTTCATTGTCTGTCAAATCGAAATCTCCACTTTTAAATTGACGAAACCATGTCTCACATGTTCTAATCACTGGAGCATGTTCACCATAAGTTTCTACCAGCAACCGGTGAGCTTCAGCTGCTTTTTTCTTTTGATGAAATAAGAAAAGCAACGAATGCCGCAAATGCGATTTACTTGGAACGAAACTCGACATATTCACTGAGGTAAACAAATATGACGCTATTATTTTGGCGGAATGTGACTTGCGTATTTTTGTAGGTTAATGTCAATAGAAAAAAATTACATACATGCCAAATCATAGAAATTTATACATATTGCTAGCGACATCTACTAGTAAAACCGGCACACTTCAACAAATACACCTGGTATATAAAGATTGCTAAGCGAAAGAAGGCGTACAGAATGCAAAACGAAGTAAGAGGCAATGACTTCACTACGAAACTCACCAACGATGAAATCAACGGTGGAGCAGGAACTAGAGAGATGTTTGGCATAAAACAGTACTGCGCGATAGTGACATTTGAATTGGTTTTGATTCTTTTTACTGGCATCAAATAACGACCGTGTTACAAGAGACACCCACCAGAGAGAGAGAGAGAGAGAGATGAGATTTATCCCCAGATAAACAGGCGAAAGGAAGTAAAAAGTAAAAAAAAAAGTAAAAGGACAAAAAGTGCTGGAAGAATGATAGCCAATATTGGTATTCTGAAATAATTTGAACGAATTTAAATAATAACGAAGAGTCACCAGCTAGCTGCGACCACATTACTATCCATTCACTTCGATTTCTTAATGAATTTCGGCAAATTATTTTCCTCAACGTCCGCCATGATATTCTGTGTGAATCATTTGCTCCAGCCCAAGTAGGTCAGACAGAAAGAAAAGATGTGATCGTTTTTATGGAGTGAATTTCGAGTGACTTCTTCCTGTCTAAATTCGGAAAATTCTAGGTGAGCTCCATCAATCATTATGCATGGACTATTTGTGGATGTAGCCGTACTGCAATCCGGAAAACCAGAGTTCAAGTGCGGGCTGGAACGTTATCCAAATTGTATTTCTGATATGAAATAAAAATCTCCTTATAAGAATCCATTGGCCATTCGGAGGTTGCTCAGAACCCCGCATTAATTGGTAAACATCAAAACGCACACCACAAATTCGAAGACGAGCTCCGAAATCATTACAGCGGTTATATAACACAAATTTATTGGTCCGGTAAAAAGTAATCCATGATTTCGAAATTAAATTCAATACTTTATTTACCATTTTGATGGCAATGCCATGAAGCTTCTCTCATAGAAACTCTTTTTTCTATGGGTAAAAAAATTAGACAATTAACTTTCACAGGCTTCTCTTGAGGCTAACCCTTAACCAACCAAATCACCCGCCATAGGCAGAAACATTCTTTGATAACATGGTGCGATTTCCGGACTATATGGTGGATGAATAAAATTCTCCCAACTTCAAACTGTTCAGCTCCTAGGCAATCGAAACAGTGCTCGTATGTTTGTCAGACTCGGCGATTTCCATTATTTTATCGACGTTTTTCATCAAAATCACCGGAAAGAAATCGACGAAATTCTGCATGAGTGACTACTGTAGAAGTCAGTACCATAAGCACTATTCAAAATTTCAGCTGCTCGATTTTTCGCCTAATATAATATTATAACTTGTGTGGCCACTTTCACTGGATCTAAACGTGATTAAATTCAAGAAATGCTTGTCGTGATAGTCTGAATTATCTGTTCTAGTCGGTTCTATATAAGACCGCCATAACCCAGATTAACTTGGAGTTAGTCAACAGTAACTCGAGAGCTTTTATTGTTGCCCTTGCGTTGCGTGAATTTGATACCAAAATGCTATGCGTTTAACTCTTTACGTTCAGCTTTGCTTAGCTCTTAACTCGTGTAGTGATGCTCCTCCAACTGTTTGTCTTTTAATTGAAATATGTTAATCTCTAGAAGCAACTTGTAAAAGCGTAGTTATTATCATATTTCTGCGCTTAAAACATAGTCGTAAAATTGCTCAGCGCAGAATTGCATGTACGATCCCACAATTTAGTGCTCTTAGTCACAGTTTTAATGATCTCTCTCATATAGATTTTTAATAATTTTTTAATCCACTCCACATTGCCACCTCCAATTCCAGAAACAACTACAACGCTGTGCTTTTGCTTTCGAGAGGTAATTTTATTATCAATTCTCAGCGTGCTTAAGTGGTCTCCGTCAACTCTACAGCGACAAACATAGCCACCGCCGCCTGCTACTTAACGCTATTCTTAGTAGTATTCTTAGTGACTTTGGAGATTTTGAAATTATTTACGCTCATTTGTGGTATTAAAGTTTGTATGTAAATATTTTTCTTTCCTCTTCTCACTGCCTCTTCAATATTTTTTTTTTTTTTGTATTGTGACGTGAAAATATTTTTTTAAATTATTTTATTTTATTTTTTTCATAGTTTTAAAGCACTCTTCCCTTACCCATCACGCCTTGTTTTCCGAGAAGCGTCATTAAAATTGTGTTTTATTATCGCTGATAATCAGGCATTTGAAATGATCTATTTGTGTTTTATGGTTTTATGGCCTCACAGCTTGCTGCTGAGTGCATTTGTAATGAAGCAGGCAGAGTTAGCCGAGCGTGACACTATAAAATTTGTAAATGAAAATTTTATTGCATAAATTAATATAAACTAAAATCTTTTGTAATTTTATGACTATGTTTGGTTACTAATGATACGCGGTTTCTTGGGTTTTGCTTTGCTTCAGTAGCCGATTGCATTCAATCCTTTAGCTCACTTATGTTTTATGACAACAGATTGTTTAAGCAATGAGTTAATGCCTCGTGGGCTATTAAAAATGCATTTAAATATTAATAAATAAAAATGGATATAATAAAAAATGAAAAAAAAATAATAGCAATTTAAAGTTGCTAGTGAAAAGATTAAAAGCCTTGGTCTCAGTCGCAACATCCAAGTGAGTATTCGCTACAAGAATGAGCTACCTCCTAAGGCCTAGAGGTCTTTATGAGATGTGAAAATATTCTCTACACAAGGCTTTAAAGCCTCACTCGCCACTTTATGCATAAACCCATTTCATTATTCATTAGAAAAAAGACACACAGTCAGGTAATCAATTTTTGTGGTTTGGTTTGTGCCACTTGCAGGTCACTAAAAAATTCTCCTCTAAGGTAAGATAGCCACTCTGAAACCGCTTCTGCATTAATCAAGGGTAGCGATCCATTTTTGCATTTATTATGTTCTCCTTGTTGTATTGTTGACGCTTCTTTGATCTCTCGTTTTCTGTGTTTCCAGCTGCTTTTCATTTCGAAAACCAAAAGGCGCTTGGTGTTTCGAAGAATGCCCGTCAGCAAACACAAGGAAAGTTCGACGTCGGAAAGCTGCAATCACAACAGACTGCCGAACGATTTTCTACTCGACTTGCGCTCCTGCTCTCTGAGAGCACTCATCAGCAACTCGGTATACGGGAACTGTGGAACGGCATTTCAAGCTCCCTACGTACAGCTGAAGGCCAAACTATTGGATTTCGTAAAGGTCGCAAAAACAGATGGTACGGTGAGGACTGCCGTGTCCTATTGGAGAGAAAACAGACTGCCTGCCTCGCAACGTTGCGATGGGATGGAATAGATACCGAGAGCTGAAGAGGGAAGCAAGACGCATCTGCAGACAAAAAAGAAAGAGGCTGAGATGTGTGAGTGTAAAGAGCTTGAGAAGCTGGCCGAACAGGGAACACTTCTCTAGCCTGCTGAATAGCAGTGAAAATGGAGTAACCGGAGATAGTGAATCCGAAACCCCAAACGACGACGATGGAAAAAACGTTCCACTACCTGACCATGAAGAAGTTAGAATAGCATTCGCTCGCTTAAAAAAACTCAAAGCGGCTGGAGCTGATGGCCTACCGGCAGAACTATTCAAATATAGCGGTGAAGAGCTGACAAGGTGCATGCATTTACTACTTTGCAGAATATGGTCGGACGAAATCATGTTCGACGATTGGAATTTAAGTGTGCTCTGCCCAATCCATAAAAAGGGGGCCCCATAGTCTGCGCCAATTATCGTGGGATAGGCCTCCTTAGTATCGCCTATTAGGTCCTGTCGAGCGTGTTGTGTGAAAGACTGAAGCCCACCGTCAACAAACTGATTGGACCTTATCAGTGTGGCTTTAGACCATTGACCAGATATCCACCATGCGCCAAATTTTGGAAAAGACCCGTAAAAAGAGAATCGACACACACTACCTTTTCATAGATTTTAAAGCAGCCTTCGACAGCACGAATAGGACGGCCATGTAAACTGAACTCAAGCAACACTAAAAGCTCCGTCAGGATCGAGACCTCTCCGAGCCTTTCGATACCAAACGAGGTTTCAGACAAGGTGACTCTTTAGCAGCAGAGCTGAATAGAAAGGTACAATGTTCTATAAGAGTGTAAAGCTGCTGGCGTACGCCGATGATATCGACATTATTGGCTTCAACAACCACGCCGTGAGTTCTGCTTTCTCCAGACTGGATAAGGAAGTGAAGGATATGGGTCGGGTAGTGAACGAGGGCAAAACGAAATATCTCCTGTGATCACACAAACAGTCATCGCTTTCGCGATTTGGCTCCTATGCCACTATTGACAGTCATAACTTTGAGGTCGTAGGTAATTTCGTCTATCTAGAAACCAATAATATTGTCAGCCTTGAAATTCAACTCAGAATCACTCTTGAACTAAGTAGGCAATTGAAAAGCAAAGTCCTCTCTCGGCGAACGAAAACCAATTTCTTCAAGTCCCTCATCGTTTCCGTCCTGCTAAATGGTGCAGAAGCATGGACGATGACAACATCTGATGAGTCGGCATTAAGAGTTTTCGAGAGAAAAGTTTTGCGTAAGTTAGTCGTTCCATTGGGCACTGTTGAAAGCATTTCCATTCCAGCGCTTAAATTTGTAGCTTCCTCTTTTGGGCTTGATTGGTAATCTTGATTATGCTTTTGAGTATTGACGGGCTAGGTATAGAACCTTACGTCTTAGGCAAGATGCCTTCAATGGCAATGATGATGCCCCTAATCTGGGCTTTAAATATCTTCTTTGTAGGCTTACTGGCCGTTAGGCCATTATATTTCGTCCGAATTTGTCGATGGTCTGTTTAACTGTACAGAGTTTTTAGCATTTTTGGTGTTTCTTTCTCCTGTTCAGTCGTCAGCAGAATAGTGCTTTTGGCATCATACATGACTAGTTTGTCCAGAAAAAATTCCAAGTATCCTTTATGATTGAAATCTGATCAGAACAATTGGTGCATTATCAATCTTTAGCTCTTCGTACCCAGAAAGCAGACGATAAGTAATCGACTAATGAAATTTTTCTGCTTGTTTGTGAAGATGGTTGTTAAGGAGTAAAACTAAGATACTTCTTCAGATATAAATTCAACAGTGCTGCCTTGTTCAGGTATCTCAAATTCTATTTATCGCTCTTCAAAAGTCTACGTATTGAAGAAGAGATAAAGATAATATATCCAATACTCACAGTTATCGTGATCTGAAGTAAGAGACATCACAAGGGTTCAAGTACAGTCCGCAATTATTATCAAAAATCTATCTATTTCTCAAAATGTATCTATGAAAATTTTTCACTTGCCAAATTTCGTTTTAACTTTTATTTGCATTTAAAGCATTGGAATTGCAAAACTTTCACGCCACACAAGCCAATCTTCATGGCAAAGTGATAAAGATAAACGATGGAAGTTTCTCTTACGCTTCGTGTTTTTGTTTGTTTTTTTTTTTTTTTTTTTGTTACAGAAGAGGAAGTGCTAAAACAACTGGAGAAAATGCAATTTTTGTACGAATTCAAAAAATGGGATAAAGAAAAAAAAACAAGGAACAAATAATTGCACAAAAAAACAGAAAATTTAAATTTTTCGTATTTATTTCTTTCTTTTGCTTTTATTGTTTCAAAATTTGCATATTTTTTTTTTGCGAGCGAAATGTTCAAAATACAAGTTCTAAATGTCTTTATATATGTTTTTGTTGTTGTATGTTTGCTAGACATCAAGGAAATCATAACAGGAACTATTATTGTGGTAATGGCTGTCGCGAACGGAAATTATGTTTTAGAAACAATGGCGAAGAAAGTGTTAAAGAAGCATTTATGGTGTTGTGTTTCGAATGTTTTTTGATTTAAAAACACGTTTATTCATACAATGGAAAGGAAATACTACATAATGAGATATAATTTCATTAATATTAATAGAGGAGTTAGCAACTTTAAATTATTAAATTAATTCATAGATTAAAAAAGTCTTCGGTATTGAGACTATCTCTCAAAACCTAAAATTCTTTAACAAACCACTAGTCTATAATACACGTACTCGGTCTACACAACGTTAGATAGTTCGTATTATGGGCTAAAAAAGATGACATAGAGAGAAGTGGTAACCACATAACTCAGTAGTGTTATGTTAGGTTAAAATGAGAGTGATCGAAGAGAAACAAATGGGCTCCAAGCCAGGATTGACGGCCAGGAAGGTTTTGTTGTATGTTTGGTGGGATTAGCAAAGAATCATCCACTATGAGCTGTTCCCCACGAGATGCGCGAAAAGCTCAGAGAACTTGGTTAGGAGAAACATATGCATTCATCCATCTGTTCCTGTCTAGGGCAAATGATTTGGCTAATGAAGAATTGACCTCAGAAGAAGATTGTGAAAATCGATTTCTTTACGTTTTTTTTGCCAATAGGGACAAGGATTTCTACGATAGAGGCATAATGAATATGTCGAAATGGTGCACATTTGATACAAATCGTATAATTTGTAACAGCTGAAGCTATTTTAGGCTGATCTCCTTCTCGAATTGGTGAAATGCGTTTTGATGTAGTCGTAGATAACTTCGTCGATCTTGGAACCAGTATTAACACCAACAACAATGTCAGCCTTGAAATCCAGCATAGAATCACTCTTGCCAAAATGTGCTACTTTAGACTGAGTATTCAATTGAAAAGTAAAGTCCTCTCTCTGCGAACGAAAACTAAACGCTACAAGTCGCTTATCGTTCCTGTACTGCGATATGGTGCGGAGGCATGTACGAGATATAAGGCGAAATTGATATGGTCCATATGGTCCGGATGCATAAGAATACTTCAGCTCTAAAAGTTTTCGATGCGGTACTCGTCGGTGGAAGCAGAGGAAGAAAAAAGCCTTTAACCTTTTGGAAAGACCAGTTAGAGAAGAACCTGACTGTACTTAATATTTATTGGCGCAATTTTGTTAACTCGGATATAATCACGTATACGCCAGTAAAGAAGAAGTCTCGCTGTTTTCTCCAACAAATTGAGGGTCCATTAGTTTAAGGGGTTAGGGGTAGTCAGAGGCCCGAAAAAATGAGAATTTTCAGTATTTTTTTTTGCTATTAAATAATTTTATTTTACAAAAGTAGTGATATGGTATTATTAAACAATGTTTTGACTTGAAGTCACGAAAATTTCAAAAAAAAAAAAAATAAAAAAAAAATTTATTTCCGAAGTTACAGCTGTCTGTGTTAACCCAGTTCCAAAAAAAGGTCCTTGCGGTGACAATCATAAGTCCTTGGAGATTCATCTGAAATCAATCGGATAAAAAAAATTAGTTTTGTAAATAAATAATCCTGGGCCTGATCGAAGGATCTTTTTTTTCAAAAATTAACAAAATGGCGGCCTCAGGAAATTTTTGTCTATATTTTTGGGAAAAAATCAACCGTTAATTGGTCTTAAAAAATCGAAATTTTTCAAAAAAAAAAAAAATCCTTCGATTTTTTCCCGAATTTATTATGTATAATGTATTTCTGACTATCCCTAACCCCTTAAGTCTAGCCGCCGGCTGAATGTTTTTTATGATAGGCCTTTTATTTCATGTCAGAAATACACTCGGAGGGATTGACAGTCTCTGCCGAGTGGCGACTCAGTTAGAATAAATAAATTAATATTTTATTTAAATAATATTTCAAACAAAAATTTAGTTGGTGGTCGGACCAGGACTCAAACCCTGACCTTTCGAATGGCAGCACGCAGTGTTAATCCCTGGGCTTTTGCAACTGCCGCTATACTTTACAAATAAATTAATTTTTATTTTCTTCTTTTTATTCTTTGATATTCCACATGAGTCCTCCAAATTAACACCGAAAAAAATCAATAGTCTGCGTAAGGCAAAAGAAATATGTTTTTAATCCAACTCAACGGTAGCCAATTTTGATAACTGTGGCCAGTTAAGCAACGAGCTGCCTTGCCTTCAGAAGCCTATAGAGAATTTGGCTGTCCATATTGATTCAATGTAGCATATGTGAGTTTCGTTCTCTTCGTTGATGCTGATAGGTTTAACCTTCTATTTCTTTTATATTTTTTCTTTATATTTATATGTTTTTTTTTTGGAAGACAACTTGCTTTGCCTGCCTTTTCTGCCATTTGGCATTCGACGTTTAGACATTTTTAGGGTAATACATTATTTCCAGGTGATTAGCTGCGTGTCCATGCCTTTCGCATCAACGGAGTTTCGATGTGGACTGTGGCACAAGCCAAAAAGAAGAATATCATGGAAATTTTGAAGAAAAAAATACAACAAAATTTTTCCCGCACAGTAAACTCGTATAAATTTACATACACGTATGTGCATAAATGTTTGTATGAAAATTTACATGCGAGGCAAAGCTGGCTGCTGAATTCACATTTGCATTTCACTGGCTGGCTCGCTGGCTTGCTGGCTCCTTCCATGGTTTCTCCACACGCTTGACTGCATTTTCACACATCAGCGCCGAACCGTAGCGCTTAAGCTTCGATTGAACGCTGTTATGAGAGGCTACTGTTAGCTGGTCCATAGGCAACTATTTATATATACTCATACAATATTTGGGTATGCATTTTTCTCATACCTCATGTGCTTCAGATTAATTCCTGGTCGATGCCTTTATTAGCAATACTTTCTAAAGCCACAATGTGAACCACTTTTAACACATTATTTTTCTAGGGTCACCTAGAATTCAAGGTACATAATTAGACGCAACAGGTATCTAGAGGTCGTGGAATTGATTTGGATCGTGTAGAATCCAATTTATTGGAATTCAATTATTTACGATAACTCAGCCGAATGGCCCCGATTTCGACCGGCATTGTTAAATCGCACGGTCTTGAAAGCCACGCCACAGACTCACGTAGCGTGCTGATGGGCTCAACAAAAGTTTCTTTCAATAAATTGGTTATAGCGTTCCCCGATTTTGAAACAAAAAAAAATATGAACCAATACTTTCCTCTGTCCATAGAGCACATCAAAACGTGACATGGTGAGGTTTTAACGGCATTTCCACATGAGCTCGTGGATTATCTTCAATTCAAATGCAACACTTTTGTTTATAACATACTAATGCAACCAAAAATGAGCTTCATCGCTGAACCAAGTTATCTTGTGAAAATCGGGGTCGGTGGTCATTTCGTTCAATCACCGAACGTGCGACACGCCTGACGGTCGTTCGGCTTCAATTTTGCACGAACATTGCAATCCCGTAAACCCAAATTCTTCGGCAAGAACTTCATAAAAATGGATGGGTACAGCTTCAGTTGTTGCGCTCGATGATGGATGGACTCTTTCTGGTCATCGATACTCTGTTCTACAGCAGCAATAACGTCTTCGGTGCACACTGTATGCAGCCTCTGAGGACGCGCACTATCCACTGGAGTAAACGTGGTGCGAAACCGATCCATTGTTGCTCAAAATGCCGGTTATGCTTGGCTATTATGTCGACCGAATATTGAAAATGACAAACCGAACAGAGTACAAAACAAGTAACAGTCAAAAAGACCAACTTATGGTCGCTTACCCTAGTTAAAATTAAGTTTATTATGCACCGCTTTGTAATTTTGAAGGTAATGTCATTAATCCTTGTAGCCGATAGAAAAACTTGGGAGAATCGATTTTCAAAGAATTCTCTTGGGGTCAATTCTTCACTAGGCAGATCATTCGCCCCATACATAAGCAGCTGGTAATCAATTTGTGCGAGCTGCAGACCATATGGAGGATACATAAGAACATTCCAACTAAGCTCTCGTAACTTTCGCCGCATCATAGTGAATGATTTCTTGCCAATCCCACCACATACACAACAAAATCTTCCTGGCCGTCTATTCTGGCCTGGAGACCGTTTGGGCCGCCTCATTGCCTTCGACCTCGACCGTTTTCATTTGACATTGCTGTAAGTGATCCACTTTCCATCACCAGTTACACTCCGTTTCAGAAGTGGATCGATTTTGTGATTTGCAGATGGAAACTCGGTTCATGAAGATCATTCCAGGCCGTGGTGGATTTTTTTCTTCAAAAATACCTGAAAAAATTCAGCGAAATTAAAATTGGGAATAATTCAGTATCAGGACCCCAAACAGTATTCTTCGCTCTAACACTACTGAGTTAAGAGATCAACACTTCTCTCGTTATCTTTTTAATACATCTTTCTAACGCCAGTACTAGACCAGCTACGGCAATAACTTTCGACCAAATATCTCTCTTCCAGTCGGGTGGTACGGCTGAGAGGTGGATATGTAAAAGGCTGCTTGAGCTTCTTTTAGTGTCTCGTTAAATCTCACATTCTCTCTTCCGTTCTTCTTCAGTGTTAGTTCTCTAGTCGCCAATGTCGTAAACTATTTTGTTAACATTATTTAAGCGTAAACGATGACGACAACAGTGATGGTGATTATTGCAAAATGTCTATGCTTTGTTGTAGTGTTTTGATTTTGTTGTTGTTGGTTTGAAAAGCAAAGTTTTGCGCCGCTTTTCATATGGCAAACAAAATAGGCTCTCTATATTTCGAGTCTTGTTTTGGTTATTTGCCGAAAGCGTTACTCACTAGACACAGATAAATATTCCACGCTCTAGTTTCTACTTTTACAACTATTTACTGGTTGTTGCTCTTTTGTTGTATTTTTAAATGTTTTATTTCTTCTTTATGACGTTTCCATTATTTCCGCACACAACAATGAAAAGAAAGACAGGAGGATGTAATACATGTACGGAAATGTTGCCTGCCTCGATGATACACGGGAAATGTTATGATGATAGAGAGGAGGATAGAGGAGAATAGCGAAAGCAAAACTTGTCACACTGCAAACAGCCCTCAGCTGTGACCTGAAAAATATTTTAACACACTTTTTAGTTGGGAATGTATTTTTAAGCGCAGCTATTTTACTAGCGCCATTAGTAGGGGATTTGACTAGAATTTGACCATTCGTCTGCTCGTCTAGACAGGCATTGCCATAACCCAAGCGACGGTTTAGTTAAGGTAAAATATATGTAACCAACGGCGCCACCTTTCATACAACAGAACAGTAAATCCCGTAAAGGTAAGATATTTCAGGATATCGAGTGAGACAGTGGATCAACTGGTGCTGTAGAAAGTGATCCCTCGCTTGTCACTGAAAATACTTAAGAAATTTGTTACCTTAATATTACCACCGAACTGGGTCTGACATTTTAGTAAGCTTTTATAGTTGACTCTTAGATTACTCTGACACAATGTTCGCATATATTCAGCATATAGAATATGATTAATTTTTTTTTTCTTTTGGGTTCCTTTCTGTTAGAAAAATCTCAGTTGAGGTCTTTAGAACCATATATTTCGAACAATTGAACGGTGGATTAAACCTATTCAGTAACAGCGGAAAATCGCTATATTACTAAGAATATGAAAATCTGTGCTCTCGTCAAGCCTAATTTTTGTTTTTTTCGGGATTCGACAACTCAAACCCGAAGCCAGTTGCTTTTTCTATATTTACCCTAATAACGCGCTCTTTTGCGCTTTGATTTTTTGTTCGGAATGTGCCTGTGTACCGCTTTGTTGCACTATTCGATTTATTATAAATTTTGCAAAGAATTTATCACCCAATTAGTCTTAACAGCTTTTCCAGTGTGTACACACACACATCTCCGCTCCCGTTACTCGGCATACACTCGTACAATCGACATATTTCCTCAACTCATCGTTTTTCTATGTCATTCTGTGGTCGCAGTTACGAGTTACCGTTATGGCTATTCAAGTAACGGTGTCACCGCTACTAACCTCGCTGACATTTGATGTACTCTAAAGGGAGAGACAAGTATGGGAAAGACAAGTATGGGAGAGACAAGTATGGGAAAGACAAGTATGGGAGAGACTCGTATACTGGAGGAAAATAAAAATGGTTAGTCAAGGGTGAAAACTGAACTAGTTTGTGTACAGAAAGAAATCATACCATGTGGGTAGATAAACATTTTAAGGAATGGAGTGAGAAATTCCTTGCATTGTTTTTTAATTCAAAAGGCAAACACCTCAGACGATGGAGTTTCTAGAGATCCATGAGACGGGCCATTAAGAAAAGTTTAGAGTTTTGCTTAGTGTTAAACCAGACAAATAATAGCGAAATGAAATTGTCCCTATGACCAACAGCTATTACTACTGGGCATATTCTCGTCACAGAAATGTCCGCTCTAAGGTTGAGTAGTTTGATGTCATGCTTTAGTTGCAGGTGCACAATGTCTGCCGGCCATTTCGGCAATTAACCCTTTTGACTTTGTTGCTGAAGAATATTTAATGGGGAAATAAAAATATTACCTCTATTGAAAGGCAATTTTTAATAAATGTTAGTTTTAGATAAAACACAAAAAAATTAAATAAAATAAAATAAAATATATATTTTTAAACAAGTAATTTCATTTTAGGTGTGTATTTTAAGTTTACTAAAATGAAATTATTTGTTTCAAAGGCCATAGGACGATAAGTATAGGGAATCAGCCTCTAAAAGGTATCAAGCTTTCCACTTCAGGAAATCTAGTCAGCAATAAAATATTTCGATTCTGCAAGTTCAATATCTCTATATATAAAAAAAAAAACATAATTTTTCTTTACTCAAAGAAACAGTATATTAACAGAATCTCGTAAAGCAACTTCTAAGAAAAGAAAAAAAGATTTTTATCGGCTCAGGAGATTACATTAAAAGTTTTCGTTATCTCTTTGCTTGTAAGGATTCTGGAATAAAGAAGAAGAAATATAGCCAACAATCAAATCAATCTCATCACAGGGTTCTGAGAAACAAGTTGTTTTTGTTATTGAGTAAATTGGGATTTGTTCGAAAACGACGATAAATAGAGATATTGAACTTGTAGTATCGAAATACCTTGATATGATGAGCCCTATACATTTCTGAGGGCGATTAATTTTGCTTATCGTCTTATGATCTTTAGGCTTTTCACTATCAATGACAAATTAAGAAAGAAGCCGAGATTTGTGAGTAAGAAGAGCATGAGAAGTTGGGCGACAATGGTAATGCGCGAAAATTCTATGAAAAGATACGGCGGCTTACAGAAAGTATCAAGACCGGAGCAAACTCTTGTTGGACCGAAAGAGGTGATATAGCGAATGTTGCCCACAGCAAACAGAATTTATGGAGGGAATACTTCCCCAGCCTACGGAATGGCAATGAAAAGGGAACCAGAACCAGAACATGGTGAACCCGAAACCCCAATCTATGCTGACGGAAAAGATGTTTCACTATCCGGTTATGACGAAGTTCGAATAGCTATTTATTGCCCGTTCAGAGAACAATATAGCGGCTTGGGCTGATGGCTTACCGGCAGAGTTATACATACATATACCGGGTTCGGTATTTCAACATTGAGGAACTATGATATTTTTCAGCTGATTTTGACAAATGAGTAAGATTTATTTAGGATAGACTTTGCCATTTATTTCGAATCAGTTTACGATAATACGAGCACTGCACAGGCATCAGCTTCTATGCAAAATATGGTCAGCAGAAAATATGCTCGACGAATGGAATTTAAGTGTGCTCTGCCCAATCTATAAAAAGGGGACCCCACGGTCACATGAAAGGTCCTTTCGAGCATATTGTGTGAAAGACTAAAGGAAAACGTCATCGAACTGATTGAACGTGAACAGTGTGGCTTTAGAGGTGGTAAGTCAACCATTAACTAGATATTTACCATGTATCAAATCTTGGAAAAAAACGCGTGAAAACAGTATCAACCCACATCACCTCTTCGGCGATTTTAAAGCAGCTTTCGACAGCACTGGCGTTAAGCAATACCAAAAGCTTCATCAGAATCGAGAAGGACCTCTCCAAGCCATTCGATACCAAAAGAGGTTTCAGACAAGGGAATTCCATATCGTACGGCTTTTTTAATTCATGATACGAGCTACAATGTTGAATACACCAGGTACAATCTTCTATGATATTGATATTATTGGGTTCAACAATCGTGTCATGAGTTTAGTTTTCTCCTGACTAGAGAAGAAAGCGAAGGATATGGGTCTGCCAACGAACGTGGCCTAGGCGAAATATCTCGCAGAATAATTCATGCCAACGAGTGGTACTTTGGAATGAGTAGGAATTAAAAAGTAAAGCCCTCTTTCGACGAACCAAAACAAAACTCTACAAGTTGCTCATCTCCTCCGTCCTGCTATATAGTGCGGAGACATGGACACTGATAATCTGATGAGCCGGCATTGGTGCTCTGCGTGTGGGGAACGGCGAACGCCACTATCGATGGAATGATGAGATGTAGAAGATACACGGCCACATTGATATAACTCAGCTAATCAAGAGACAATGGCTATGCTGGCTGTAGTCCGAATATGTGAGAACATTCCGGTTTTGACAGTTTGCTATACAATACACGCCGGTGAATGTAGAGGATAAGGAAGACTTACACTACATTGGATAGATCTGGTAGAGAAGGACACGACCGCACTTGGTTTATGTTTCTCTACACCCATATTTTCACCCTTCTCCATTATAAGTATGTACGTACAAATGTGCAAGCATTCCAAGTTGCTCACAATCAATATCTACTCTTCAACATTGATTTACAGTTAATACTATTAGAAAAAGGTGGCTGATGTTGCAGCAATAAAAAAGTAGAAATGCTAAAACGCTGCAAGTTTTGTGGGGTGTTATTATTTCGCTGTGTGGAGGAAAGTAGAAGAAGCACAAACAGCTATGCATGCTGCAGCTTATACCCACTACTTTCTACATTGACATCCCGTAGCACCCTTAGATGACATAGTGCTTATTTTATACGTATGTATGTGTGTGTTTGGCTGTGAAACCACTTGCTTTCTTCCTTCATATCCTGTTTGCATGCTTATTTGATTATTTGTTGTCATTATTGCATTTGTTGTTACCACCCTAACCTATATAAATTTCCATGTCGTTGTTGTTGCTAAAACTATGTACTGCACTTGTTGCTGTTCCTCGACTATTTTCTTGATTTGTTCTGTCTATGACTATTTTTTATTTTCTCCATCATTTTTTCCTCGGATTTTCCCATTACTTATTAGAAACGCTGGTTGGCTTTGGTCTGGTTTTTACTTGGAATAGTTTTCTAATATTCGCTAGGAGATTTCTATTTATCACCCTTCCTTGCAGTTTTTCGGATGTTGAGCAGTAGACAGAGGTACTTGCTCATATGAGCTTATGTTGTTATTGTAATGAAATGTTCATATGTTTGGGTTGAGATTCTCATTTCGATTTTGAATTGCTCACTTGATGAATTTACATAGCCAACTGAGGGTAGAGCCTTGGGTGGGTGGGTGTATACTTCAGCTGACTGGTACATCTGTGAAAGTATGCAATCAGGTTTATTACAGTGAAGTGAGCTTAGTGATGAAGGTGGGAGAGTGCGTATAATATTAAAGAGTAACTGGTTAAGTGAGTAATCATTTAAAAAGGACTATTATATGGAGCTGATTACCAGCTCTTTTTAAATGCTATTCTTAATCTATGAATATTGAATTCCGACTCAAACTCAGTATTGACCTCTTGTTATCTAGTGGTTGCCTGATCGTGAATCTGTGGTCAAGTGCACTTAAGTCTGCTGGCTTTGGGATACCAATGTTGAAAAAGGCTTCTTCCATCTACTAGATGCTCAAACCATTTAGTGCGGTTTACGAAACCCCAAAGATTTCGGAATTTTTTTAGGAAACAATGTCGGAACGCTTTGCATGAGGTTGTCAGCTGTCTCAGTTCTGTAGAGGACCACCGTAGAACACCTAGCGCGATGGCTAAGCAGTTCTTTCTTAACCTTGTATGGGTACCTGGACACAGTAACATACCGGAAGATAAAATGGCGGACGAGCTTGCAAGGAAGTGCAATCCCCTTCCACTTTCGCCATGATGGAAGAGTTTGGCCATGCCGGTCTTCACTTTTAAGTTCAATATAAGAGAGTTATTCGCTAAGGATGCTAATTTATGGACGTCATGGGACCTTATAGAGTTAAAACGAAAGGAGATACATATCTAAAATTATTTCTCTTCTTACAGGGCATATTCTATTGGGCAGGCACGCAGAGAGATAATGCACCATACTTTGGAAAAGTAAATTGAAGTCTCTAGAGGCGGCGACCTTTGGAGACCTAAGCAAGACGGCGGGAGCCAAGACACGACGACTGCACAGCTTTGAAAACTCCATACACTGGTTCGATTTGCAGGTGAGGGTCATTAGGATCCTCAGAAGTATCACAATAGATCCACTTGGGGTCTGGGTGAACTGATACTCAACCATTTCAACTGACCAACCAATGTCGGGACGCACTGAGAATTGCTCGGTTGCAGAAATAGTGCTCCAAAGACTCCTCGTCATCTATGTCTCTGCAGCTGGGACAGAGAGACTCCTTCAGTGACTCCTTATTTGAGAGCGATTGGATTTTTTTTGCCGTTAGTGTTGCGAATAGATGCCCAACTTAGAAGGAGTAAAAGCTTTATTCTCTTTTCATTGGTCGATGAGTAGATCTGACTGCTTACATTGTATGTGATTTCTTTCCACCATCTGTCTTTGGCTCCACTGGTGAAAGCGGTGCCGTAGTTATGACTCCTCCTCATATAGCGAGCTCATCGGTCTGACAGTTGTCTGTATGTTCGGGGACCCAAACCACGGATATCTCCCATGTTTTGCAGACCTTTATTGGTTAGTGGTTCCAAACCTAACGAACTCTATGGACGCAACGTAGATATTCCAGGCTTATCATCCGTTTTGGTTTGCACAATTTTTCGAACAGAGCTCACGATTTTAGTCATTGGTCCACATTAGAAGGCTAGTAAGGTTAATATTTACAACTGGTTATTTTCGAATAGCCTTGGAGCTTGGTTTGAAGGTACATAAAGATCGTCGATCCAAGATTAGGCCTCCTTCTCGCGGAGGAATTTCTCTCTAGCCTAAATAGTTGACTCTATACTGAGACCACAAGTGGAGGCTACTCTCAACTTACTCCTTCTGTTTGGCTTACATCATATAATAGATCCCAATGATTGATTTTTCTTATGTCCTTTCTACATACCAACTACCTTTGAGCCGGTACTTTTCATTTCATAAGTAACTTTCACTACAAAAAAGTGCTCCCACAAACCACCAACAACGAAACACACATTTAGTTATGCAGGAAAAGAGGAAGAAAAGGAAAATAAAATAAGAACAAGCAACAGAAGAAAAAAGTAATCACGACAATTGACACAAATCACATTAAGGACACTAATGAAATTTTTGAATTCCTTAACGAATGTGAACGCGATGATTGATTTCACGCCAAAACGATTTCAATCAGCACTTCCGTTTTTCTTAAATTACATACACCCCACACAGACACACACACACACACACATGTACATACGAGCATATAGCTGGGGGAATGAATATGTGGACATTGCAGCTTTTCATTTCATAGTTCACAGTGAGCTGCGTCCTTGCATATTTGCGCCGCTCTTTAGTGGTGAACTGATATCGGGGAAGCAAGTGAATAAAGTTAGAGCAAACGTTAGAGCTCTCTGGCGCTCCGAAAAATTGATTGGTTGTGGCGTTGCTGCTGCAGATGGCGCACCGCGGCTGCTGTGCCTGTGCAATGTAGTCATTTCCGTTTAGGAAGGCAAAAAGTAAATAAAATGTAATAAAAAAATATGTTGAGATCGAACGGAATTGCAGAAAAATGCTACAGTTTGTTTGCTTGTTGTAATGCAGAGTAACTCTCACGAGCAATTGAACGAATGCAAGAAGAACAGGCGACACATGGGAAGGTGATTCCGTGTGTCAACTGTCACAGCTTTCTGCTTGCATTGGTGGGAAATATGGGTTATGACTCTCCGTGCATCTGTCTACACTGTTTAAGTCACATTTAACCTATAAATTTCCTCTTCAATATGTTTCCATATCTCTGCCGTCGTTTAGTACCGCACGAAGCACGAAGGAGAAGGTAGGATAAAAAATGGGGGAAGTTCGCATTGGCAGCAACATAGCTGTCACATTTTGCTAGCTGCAAAATCAACTATAAAACGTGCTGGTGACATGCTGACACCATCGATAAAATCGACTCGACACGGTATCACTCATACACTCAAATGCTCTGCAAGTCCAAGCGACTGGAGAAAGTTGCACTCACAAATCAAATATCAAAAATTTAATAACATTTCTACGTAGAAGATTATATATTATATTAAATATTAATTAATTTACACTCATTTATTCCCATCTAATTCTTCAAGGAAAATTGCGATTAATTAAAATAAAATATGTTAACATAAAATAAAAAATAAACAAAATAAAATAATACAAAAAATACAATAATTTAAAACAAAATAAAATAAAATAAAATAAAATAAAATAAAATAAAATAAAATAAAATAAAATAAAATTACATGAAATAAAATAAAATAAAATAATATAAAATAAAATAAAATAAAATAAAATAAAATAAAATAAAATAAAATAAAATAAAATAAAATAAAATAAAATAAAATAAAATAAAATAAAATAAAATAAAATAAAATAAAATAAAATAAAATAAAATTAAGTAAAATAAAATAAAATAAAATAAAATGAAATAAAATAAAATAGTAAAATAAAATAAAATAAAAAAAATAAAATAAAATAAAATAAAATAAAATAAAATAAAATAAAATAAAATAAAATAAAATAAAATAAAATAAAATAAAATAAAATAAAATAAAATAAAATAAAATAAAATAAAATAAAATAAAATAAAATAAAACAAAATAAAATAAAATAAAATAAAATAAAATAAAATAAACAAATTTAAAATGAAATAAAATAAAATAGAACAAAATAAAAAAATAAAATATATATAAATATTTATTAACAGGTCTCCACTGTTTCTTTATATTGATAGAGTTGGAATAAGCAATATATTTTATATCCGAAGCTAACTATAGGACAATTTATTATACGGTTTCTCGCGCCATGGAAATTATATTTTACCACTTCAAAGACTTCGTTGTCCGAATGAATGAATGAATTTCTTACCCCACTTTTGAGCTTATCAGGCACAATATCATTAAAATTTATATTGAAATATTTATTTATTTCCCTTCGTTATATTTATTAACATATTTCCAAATATGTATTTTTTTAATTGTTTTGTTTCATGCCACGTGTGTATATATGTCCTGCCACCCACATCCATGCTAAATATCAGTCAAACAAAACCGGTTCATACTTGGCTAAGAGCTACATTTAAAATACACAAGGGGTCGTATGTAGACTTTAGTCCGCCACTGTATGTATATAAATAAGGAATATATTTTTACCACAAAGTTTTGTGCCAACAAAATTATATATTATAGATCTACATTAACACAAGTGTTTGTATGTAAGGTCATGTATGCAGAAATCCATACTCTTGCTTGTATTACAAAAAATATTTGGACCATTTGTCGCCTACACAGTGTTGCAATTACCATGTTTGCTTTGCTTTGCCTTGCATGTCATTGCATTGTGTTGCATGCAACTTATATCTATCAGGCATTCATTCAGTGAAGACATCCTCCAGCTGGCTCTAATCTAGCATTATCCTTTGTTAATGACAAACGTCTTCCTTCACGCTGTCAACAACTTTTATTCTATGCCAAGAAACACTTTTTTCTATTCATTCTATTATACTTCGTTTTCATTATTTTACTTTATTTTATTTACTTCTCATCTTTGCTGCTCTTCAATTATTTATATGCTTTTCTTAAATGCCACATGCGGTTGGCTCAGAGATTGCATAGTCGTCGGTTGGTTATGACGGCGGTCAGCGTTCTTTTTTTGAGCTCAAAGCTGATTTTTCGTTTGTCTTCAATATTGTTTTCATATAGACTTTGGCGTCGCTTGGCTGATGAGTGTCGACAGCCGAATGAGTTTATTGTGGTTGCCGACACGCTGGTGTTAAAATACAGTGTTGCATTTCTTAGCAGATGAGTTCTGAAAAGTTAGTTGGAAAATCTCATAAATGTTCTTTCATATAGCTGAAGTGTCCTTCGACTTTTGGTATAAAACTTGGCTTTGAAACAGAGAGAGTTAATGTTGCCAGAAGATGCATCTGAGGAGCAGTACGGATTGCTCCAAACTTGGTTTTCAACGACATGTGTTCCTGTGGTTACTGCAGATAGGTCTCACACTGCAAAAGTCGCTCAGAGATTCAGAGAATCTGTGTCATTGGTTGGATCAAATGTGGGTTAGTCCGTTGTTTTTGAGGGGTTGCAATTTATGGCAAGATGCTTTGATTACAGTATCACCGAGCTGGCGACAAGAGGCTCCTTCTTCACCATAATCCTCACACGCGAGGACTGGAAGAGAAGGATTACTTAATTTACGGATGCGTTGAAGCTTAACGCAGGAGCTCGTGTGGGAGTCTTCTGCCAAGAACTATCCATCGGTTGACAGTTTAGGGTTCCAGATCATTACAGCGCTTTATAGGTGGAAGTAGCCACATATAGCGAAGATGGGCGCTCGTTTGTCGCATTGAGGTCTGTTTTTTGGCAGATTGGTATTGAACGAACTCAGCGTCCGCTGTGATAGTACATATGATTCTTCTGCCCTTACGTGAACTGTGGAGAGTCATGGAAACTTTTTTCTACCCAAAGTATTCGCTATTATGCTTAGTGGGATCCTCTTTGAGTGAGCCACTTCTACCTAATCTAACCTTAAACCCTAAAATTATTTATGATATGAAAATGTGTGAGGTTCAGGGCTTAAAGCTCAAAAAATAATTATTTAATGTTGTTAGTTTTAAAATACAATAAAAAAGCTAAAAAATTTGGATACAGATATTTCATTGTACTTATTAAAAACACTAAAAGCTCGAAAGCTTCAAATAAAAGCTGTAAAGCTTTGAAAGCTTAATGTTTAAAAGCCGTAGCTCTGAGATTCACTGAAAGCCAAATACCTTTTTTTTTTTAGAAAATTGAGTCAATAGTAGACGAATTTGATATAAACAAAGTTTAGTATGATTATAAAAGTCCCCTCAAAAGCTTAAGACTCTACTTTAAAGGGTAGAAAATTCGAATTTTTACAACCACCAAGTTTCGATATCGAATTCTCATAGCTTAGAGAGTGAGTGATGAAATTTTGAAAATTTATCGGCAAAAAGTTTAAAGATCAAAAGTTTCAGGCGCTTAATACTCAAAGTGAAAGTGTGTAAAGCTCTAGAAATGAAAGCTGCGAAACTAAAAAGAATTTATAATTTATATAAAAGCTCACTATTTTTAATTTTCTTTTTTTAGCGAATAAAACGTTTTGAAAATACAATACTATTTTTATTTTTTAAACAAAAGTAATTTGTTTCAAGTACTTTTAATGGACACAAATTAGCAGTCCACTGTATCCCGGAACATAAGTCTTGACATTTACAATAACGGCAAATTTTTTAACATAATTTTGTGTGTTTTGTATTAATATTGGTTTTCGCATTTTATTGCTGGTGTTGCATGCTTTGTAGTAAATAATAACATACATACACGTAAATACATACACTTAAACAGGGATTTGCATGGCATTTGTTTTCTCAGCTGCAAATTGTAAATTTTTGTGGAATATTCGTGTTTGTATGTGTATGTGTATGTTTGTGCATTATGCAATACAATAATTTTGTGCCAGCATGTTGTCTCTGCGGCAAGTGAGAATTTTTTAATAAAGCACGCCTTCGGTTGCCACAGTTACACGCAAATATGGTATTCTGCCACCAACTGCGAGTGTCTCTACAGCTCTTCCTTTATCTGCCAGCTCTCTTCTGCTGTCCTTTAGCTTATTGTGATTTTGCTTACATTATTTGCATTTTTTGTCCTTTTATTTGGCATGAAAAAAAAACAATCTGTTTGTCCTGTGAATGGGAAGCTCTCAAATTTGCTTATTTCTCAAGTGTATATTTTAATCAAGAGAGCACAAGTTCACTTAAAAAGAAATTGAAAATGTCACAAATATCTAAATACGAGTATGTATGTATACCAATCTGGTTGGTTCTCATACACATATTTGTTTTGGAATTTTTAATGAAGTGCTGGCGAAGGAGAGCTATTCATTTATGAATCATGGAGAAATTAGAAATAAATACAGGTGTGCGATTTCTAATAAAACTCTGGAGATTAATGGGGAGGCATGAACGATAACATCTAATGAGTCGCCGTTAATAGTTTTTGAGAAAAATGTTTTGCTTAATGCCCCTTGGGTGGCCTAAGCGAGCTGAAGCCCGGTAACCAATTCAACCAACCAACCAAGATTTATGGTCCTCTGCGATTTGGGAACGGCAAATACAGCGAATGAAGAGACTACGTTGGCTGAGCAGCGGGGTCCGGATGGATAACAACACTCCAGTTTTGAAAGTGGTGGAAGCAGAGGAAGATGAAGTTCTCCACTCCGTTAGTAAGACCACTTAGAAAAGGACCTGACAGTACTTCCTTCCTCGTTTTCGATAAAAAGAAAAATCACAGAACAATGCTGGGTGTTAATGTGGTAAAATCAAGCTTCCGGGTATATATTTACAGTCGCGGGGCTGTACTCCAACCCTACTCATGTCTCCACGTCATGCACTTTGGAAATTTGAGCTACCCTTGTGCAAGTTGCGTCAACCAACCCGGGTGGAGCCTTTGTACATGGCTAAAAGAGCTTCAGTGGAGCCACTCCGACTTTAAGGGTTCCCTAAAGTCTAATTGCAGTTCAACAGAGCCCTGCTGCGAGCATACAATGCATCGGATGAGATACCCTTCTTTGATGCCGACCACTGTTAACTTGTTGAGGACTTTGCCCGGTCCTATAATTGGAAAGGTGCCTCTGCCCAGCTGGCTGATGTCCTCTAAAGACTAAAAGCCATTGAAGAAGTGCGATGGACGGGACAAGAATGGAATGTTGACGAGTAGGTCTTGTGACATTTACTACAGCGGTCAAATAAAGGAGCGCAAATTCGATGTCGGATTTGTGGTGAGAGAGAGACTCCGTCGCCGACAACTGGCATTCTCCCCGGTAGATGAGCGTCTTAACACAATCTGCATTTAACGTTTTAGTGATTTGGGCTCACACTCTGACTGCAGAGAAGGACGATGTAATCAAGGTTGCCTTCTATGAGTACTTTGCACATACTCATGAACACTGTCCTCGCCACGATATCTAAATTGTGTTTGGCGCCAGAGGTGGCAAAGTATTTGTCCTCGACACCACTGTTGGAAAATTCAGCCTACATGATGAAATATTCTTAACTGCGTTGAGGCTGAAAGCTACTTAGCTGCTACCAGAAGGGAAATCTCTAACCAGGTCAGGCTGTGATAGACAGAGGACATGTCTCCAGTGTTCTTGATGAGCGTACGCGCCAAAAACCCGACATCGACTCTTGTAGCAGCAAGGAACACCCATAAGTAAACAAAAGAAACCATGGACGCCAAAAAGCTGCAATCAAAACAGACAGCCGAAAGGTTTTATATTCGACTTGTTCTCCTGCTCTTTGAGAGCACTCATCAGCAACTCGCTATAAGGGAAGTATGGGTCTGGAATTCAAATTCCCAACGTACAGCTGTAAACGAAGCTATTAGTTTTCGAAAAGGTTGAAAAAATAACTGGTACGTTGAGGAATACTGTGCTGCAGTGGAGAGAAAAGAGGCTGCCTACATCTCAATGTTGAGAGACAAGGGAAAAGGGATGCAAGACGCATTTTCAGACAAAAACAAAATAGGAGTGAGTATGAAGAGTTTAAGAAGCTGGCGGAGAGGGGTAATGCTTAAAAACTATACGCGAAGATACGATGACTTGCAGAAAGTTTCAATACAGACGCAAACTCTTGAAGGTCACAGAGAGGTGATGTAGTGACTGTTCCAGAGTATACTGAATTTAAACATTTTTTTTCGGCTGCCTGAATGGCAGTGAAAAAGGAAAATCAAGGCAAGGCAAACCCGATTCCCCAAACGAAGATGATAGAACCAATATTTCATTACGCGATGAAAAAATTCAAATCGCAATTGCCAGTTTGAAAAATAAAAAAATCGAAATAAAAATAAACTGCATAAAATAATAAATAATATATATATAATAAATTAATAAATTCATAGAATTTTTAAATAATTTGTTAGAAACTTTCAATAAAATGGTGGATCAATCCTATTTCGATTCTGCATACCTCTCGAACACCCAATTAACTTAAACTAATTATATGCAATCAACAGTTAGTTTCCCCCCTTTTTATATATTTTTACATCAGCCTAAATGTAGGCAACGACGGAGCTCATCAATAACTAAGTTTGTAAAATAGTTGCCTACAATTAGGCGCAGATTCACATGTATTTAGTAAAGTCGCACACCTCAAACGAATTTATTATTTTTCAAAGATATGTCACGCAATTTGAATGGCTTCCTTAGAAGAGATTCAGAAAAAAATTACGCTTAACAAATTTTTCTTTTAAAAATTATAAAATGTTTACACAGCTGAGGTATTCATTTTCTATGTAAAATAAATTCACTTTGCTTTTCAGCTTTGGTGGGATAGCAAACATTTTCATGACCTTTTGATTATGTTTATTTATTTGCAAGCCATTTTACACTTGAACTTAATAAAGTAAAAACAAAAGTGCTTTAAAGAGCTATTACTAACAAATACAAGTGGGTGTGAGTGTGTGTGTGTTTAAAAGTGATGGTTTCATCATCAACCAAAACCACCACCGACGCAGGCGCTAGCGTTGTTTATGCAACGATACAAAGACTAAAAATAAAAGCAACAACAACACTTGCATTTGCACTTCGCACATGAAAGTGAAATGTAAACACAAACAGAAAATGCACTCGAAAGCAAACAATAATCATCTTAACAAAGTGCAAGTGGCAAAAGGAAAACAACAACGACAACAACAATAATAATGAAGGGAAGACAAGAAATGCCAAGTGGTAAAAATTATTATGGAAGAGAGCATATTTAAGTAGACACTCAAGGCGCACAAGCCGAACCGAGCGAGACGGAGCTGAGGAGGACAGGACGTACATGCGGCTGAGTCTAAGTAAAGTCGGCTGAAGGTAAACGACAAAGACCGGCGGAGCTGCTGGAGTTGAGAGCATGCAAATTTTGAGTATTCGTGTGTTGCAGACGTCAAGCCACACGCTGGCGAATGACAGCACAACAGCAATAACAATGACAACAACAACAGCAGTAACACAATCTCCTTACAAATAGAGCTATCCACCATTGAAGCTGCAGTTAATGCCTGCTGATGAAGATGATGATATGTTGGCTGTCAACTCTCAAAGTCAAGAGCGAAAAATTTGCCTGCAACGGTAGCAACCAAATCAAAGATAACATCAACAGCAACAAAACTGCATTGTTGTAATCCACATGTACTCGAACCAATATGAACAGTAAAATTACAACATCATCACAGCTATCGTCAACGGCTTATATTGGCATCATTCGCTACAAGTAGAGCCGGAAGACGGCCGCCTACTGATTGAGTGGTTGGGCAATGCTGTGGCGAGAGGTTTACAATGAGTAGCAAAGAAATGAGCCGTTTGCTTACTATATATAAGTAGCCATTTAGTCAATATCAGCCTCAGTATATCTGACTGTCAGTCAGTCTGTCGACGACGTCTGCAACAAGCAATTCACTTCCTCAACCGGTTGCTTGGCACAACAATATTTATTGCAGTTCCACAACACATATCTGATGTACGTAGTTGCCGTAAACAGCTGAAGACAGTAAGAGTCAAAATACACAGAGTTGCATGCAATGATGTTCTCTCAAAATTTAAAGTTAAGTGGCCAATAAAAGTCGCTCGCCAGTCGCTCATGACTTTTTCCCAGCATATTTTGTGCATGTCGAATGAAACTGTTGCTGACTCACTGACGATCTGTTTTTTGGCTCATGAAGTGTGTTGACGTTATATTTATGGTTTCGTGAAGCAATCTTTGATAAAAAAAGAAAATAGAAGAATATCGAAGACTCACTGATGCTCAGTCAGCCTTAAGTTGTTTTGGTATGCCTTCGGCAATGGCCAAGTGGTTAGCAGTTCCTGTTTTGGAATGTTCCAGCTCTGACGACACATGTTTTAAAAAAGTTTTCTAAATGCGGTCAGCAGGGGAATATCATTCTCCTAGCTCCTCTTAGAAATCCTTCAACACTTCGGAAATGGCTTAGAAATTTAGATTCTTCTACTTATAAGAAAAATTTCAAAACTCAGTGCACAAATCGCAGGAGAAGCTCAGTCGAAATCGTTTTACGGGTATCTAACTACCAGGCTGACCTTAGAACAGCAACGGAAGCTGGAAATCAAACCCAGGTGACTATAAATAAGAGATATCTTGCACGTGGCTTGACTCACACTGAGTAGCAGGATCAGGAATGATCTATGCCCGCTGTTCGATACTGAACGAGGTTTTTGCAAAGGTGACTCTTTATGGGATGACTTCTTTAATTTAATGATGGTGAAGATAATACGGGTGACAGAGCTTAGCACGGAAAATACAATATTTTACAGGAGTGTACATTTGCCAAACGTATTCCGAGGATATTGATATCATTGGATTTAACAATCGCGCTGTTTGTTCTCCTTTCTCCAGATTGAATACGGAGGGAGTCAAGTGGGAGCAGTAGTAAGCAAGGAAAAGATAAAATACATCATGTAATCAAAAAATAGCAATGGCCGAATGATTATCACTGTGTTCGGTAGGCTAGGGTTTAAGTCGTGGGCCGCCCAACATCCAAAATTATAGAAAAATCATTTTTCCAACTGCGGTCGTTCTTCGGCGGGGAACGTCTGGCTCCCCAAGTGTATTTTGCACCTAAAATAAAAGCTCCTCACACTAATTCATCGGTCGTTTGGAGGCGGTGCGGTCCATTGGTCCATTTGTGGGGAAAACATCAAGGACGTGCACCATAAATTCATGCAGGAGCTCGGCCGAAAATCGCTTCAGTGGTTAAAAAGCGGCTATAAAAATCAACGTTATATATATATAATTGGCGCTTTGTAACCGCTGAAGCGATTTTTCGGCCGAGCTCCTCCTCCAATTTGTGGTTTTGCGTCTTGATGTTTTTCCAATAAATTGAGGAATCTACAATACAGTTTATACTAAGCCACCTCCGAACGGCTGATGGTTTTTTTACGAGGAGCCTTTATTTCATGTCCGAAATACACTCGGAGGGGTGGACATTCCCTGCCGAGGGACGAGCGTAATTAGAAAATTTAACTTAATTTTTTATTTAAATTAATTTTCCATAACTTTTGAATGTTGGTGGTACCGGGATTTGAACCCGAGCCTACCGAATGTCAATACGCAATGCTAACCACTCGGCTACCCCGGCCGCTAAACCAACGTTAAGTAAAATTATAAGCTCTTCGAGCCGTTCGATCCTAAACCAGGTTGCAGACTGGGTGAATCCTTATCGTGTGACTTTTTTAACTTATTGCTGGTGAAAATAATAAGAGCTGCAGAGCTAAATAGAGAAGGCACAGTCTTCTATAAGAGTGTACAGCTTCTGGATAGCTCCGATGATATTGACATTATTGGCCGTGCCGTGAGTTCTGTTTTCTGTAGACTGGATAAGGAATCGAAGGATATGTGTCTGATAGTAAACAAAGGAGAGACGAAATATCATCAAGCAAACAGTCATCGCATTGACGATTTTGACTGTTGGCAGTCGACGCAATACCCACCTGTATCACGAACTACGTGAAGTTTAGATGGAAATGTATAGATGATGCCATCTTTTCATACAGACAGCTTCGAAGGGATAGTCCTGCATATGCCTAACTTCTTATCAGACAATGTGCAATGTCAGAATACTTTCCCAGCGTGGTTGAGGTCAGAGGCTATCAATACAGCAGCAGGATGACTTTTTACAAAAGAGCAGGATCACCTGGCAGTACCGATATTCATCCGAACAATCATGCCAAATCAGGGATCGTTATCAATTTGATGCTGGATTATTTCACCCAAACACCCTTGTGAAACCGAGGCGAATTCGGAATGAATTAAGCAAATGATTCAAAAAGTTAGGAGAATAAGTTAAGGTTAACTTGAAGCCCGGCAAAATTATTACATTATTTTCAATATCATTGGCTTTAATCTAATACGAACGCAAGTGTCCTTGAAATTTTTACTTGTTTTATTTACAGCCTTTCGTATTATTTCGCCAGGAAAAGGAATAAAATATCAAGTGAACCGTGCTAACTCCTGACATTATTCTGAGTCCTTTCGAAAATAGGTTTGTATTTGATTACAACAATTAAAGTGCCTATTTTTACTCGCAATTAAACTTGAAAAATGTACAGTTAATACCCAGCGTTGGATGGTTTTACGTACTCCATAGGTAATCATCCTTAGCTGAAATATGAGTGGCATTAATTTATTGAAAAACAAAAAATTACCCAACAACAATACATAATTACAGTACATGTAAACATGGCGATTAAATATGTCAATTCAATGGCACGACCAACTGAGTGGCCAACTGGTGCAGGCAGCGAGCAAATGCACTGCTCAAAGGCTGTTGGGATTGAAATTGAGTGAAAAGAGATTCCATATGTATATTACATATATTTTATTTGACAATTTTTATTTCGATTTTGTTTTTTTTTTTTGGTGCGCGCTCGAACAATCAAAGTCAACGCGCAACTCGCAGCAGGTAATAAAAATTGCAGCAACAGCGTTAGGAACAGCAGGGGTGACTTTTCGCAACAAATCACAGTTCACAGCTATATGTATGTATATACATACATCCGTCATTTAAAAGCCATGCATCCACACATTAGCCGCTTGGTTTCGTAGTTGATTGTCTGAATGCTCAGACAGCGGTTCACTTTCGTCTGCCTTCTCATGTCCTTTCAAGCGCTGCGCTCCTGTCGCTTAATTCGTTGGTTCTTGCGTTGCCTATTTGCACGCGTGCATTTGTCGAGTAGCACTTTGTCGCTTTGTTCATATTCAACTCGAAATAATTACTTTTTTTTATAATTGTCAGTGGGCACTGCAAGCCAACAGACAACACACAGAGCCACATTAGCCGACTAAAGGGACGAGCGTGTGAGTTCGCATTTGCGTAATCAGTGAATATGAAAAATTATCTACCCAAACTCAGGCTTTTTTTTGAAAGTCAAACTTAGTTTGGGGACGGGCATTTGCAATTCGACGGTTGAGATCTTCGGGTACGGGTGGCCACATATGTTTTTGTTGGTCGCAGCAAATTTGCATCAAGTTCAGTGCAAATTCTCGTAACTTTTATTATAGATCCTTACCTTTATTTCGTTTAATTAGGCTTGAGTTTGGAGGCAACAAGCTCTAGAAAAACTTCAAGTAACGCTTTGAAGTCTTGGCTCATCATGCAGCCATCGGATTTATAACTCGTAATGGTGCTAACTTAAACTTGAGGCTTATAGAAAAATTTCTGGACGAAAAACTGAACTATAGTTAAGTTTTTGGGTATGCAATTATAGTCAATCCCCATCCTTGGGTCCACGTCGCACACCCTGGAAATGTTAGCAACCCTTGTGCACAATGCGGTAAGAAAACCGTGTGGAGCGTTAAGTCACGACTAAACCAGAGGAAGCTTCAGAGGAGCTGCTTCTGTATATTTGTTTCAAGGGTTCGCTAAACTCTAATTGCCGCGACGTTTCACCAGAGTTGCACTGTGAAGTGGCGTCGTTTTTCAAGAAAGCTGCTCGCCATATCAATATCACTTAAATAGAAATCTATTCGCTCAGCGAGGTTGTGCGCTAAGTTTTGGACCCACCACTTAGGAACCAACTCTAATGAACAGTTTTGCAATGCTTTGGATGAAATACCTCATTTTTGATGAGCACCACTTTAAACATATTAAGGACTATAATCAGAGGGCATTGACCTGGTCCCTTAATTGGGAAGGTAGCGCTGCCCAGCAAGTTGATGTCCTGAAGAAAAAGGACTGAAATCAACGCTGTATACGGACGGGGCAAGAACGGAGACGAAAAGGTTCTTGTGACAGCGAATTCGCGCTGGAAGATCGAAAAACAAAAGCCACCATGTTGTGTTAGAAGGAGCTCAAGTCTTTAGTGTTCTTGGCGAACAAAGAAAGTTCGATGTCGAAAATCTGCAATTACAGCTGACTGTTGAAGGATTTTCTATTCCACTTGCACTCCTGCTCCCTAAGAGCACTCATCAGCAACCCGGTATAAGGAAATTGTGGGACGGAATTTCAAACTCCCTACGTACAGCTGCAAAGGAAACCATTGGATTTCAGAATGGTCGCAGTGGAGAGAAAACAGACTGTCTACCTCGCAACCTTGCGATCGGCCACAACACGTGCGTTGTTGGATAGATATCGAGAACTGAAGAGGAAAGCGAGACGCATCTGCAGACAAAAAAGAAAGAGTATGAACAGCTTGAGAAGCTGACCGACAAGCGTAACGCTCGAAAATTCTACGAAAAGATACGGCGACTTACAGAAGGTTTCAACACAGGAGCAAACTATTGTAGGACCCAGGGAGGTGAGCTAGTAACGGATGCCCAGAGTATAGTGAACCAATGGGGCGAACACTTTTCCAGCCTGCTGAATGGCAGTGAAAATGAAACACCCGAGGAAGGTGAACCCGAAACTCCAATTGATCACGATGGAAAAGTTGTTCCATTACCCGACTATGAAGGAGTCCGAATAGCAATCGCCCGCTTAAAAGACAACAAAGCGGCGGGTACCGAAGGATTGCTCGATTGCTGAGCTATTCGAATACGGCGGTGAAAAACTGTACTGAAGAACAGTCTACGCCAAATACCGTGGGATAAGCTTTCTTAGCATCGCGTGTAAGGTCCCATCAAGTGTATTGTGTGATAGACTAAAGCCGTCAACAAACTGATTGGACCTTATCAGTATCGCTTTAGACCAGATATTCACCATGCGCCAAATCTTGGAAAAGACCCGTGAAAAGTGCATCGACACCCACCACCTTTTCGTCGAATTTAAAGCCGCCTTCGTCAGCACGAAAATGAGCTGCCTTTACGCCGCTATGTCTGAATTTGGTATCCCCGCAAAACTTATACGTCTGTGTAAACTGACCTTGAGGAGCACTAAAAGCTCCATCAGGATCGGGAAGGATCTCACCGAGCCGTGATTCTTTCTCGTGTGACTTTTTTAATTTAATGCTGGAGAAAATAATGCGAGCTGCATAGCTAAATAGAGAAGGTACAATCTTCTATAAGAGTGTACAGCTGCTGGCGTACGCCGATGAATTTGACATTATCAGCCTCAACAACCACGCCGTGAGTTCTGCTTTCTCCAGACTGGATGAGGAAGCGAAGGATATGGGTCTGGTAGTGAACGAGGTGAAGACGAAGTATCTCCTGTCATCAAACAAACAGTCATCGCATTCGCGACTTGGCTCCCATGTCACTGTTAACAGTCATAACTTTGAAGTCGCATATGATTTAGTCTTTCTTGGAACCAACTTACTTTGGACGGAATAGGCAATTGAAAAGTAAAGTGTTCTCTCGACGAACTAAAACCAAACCCTACGCTTTATGGTCTTTTACGCGTTGGCAATGGCGAATAATGCAGTCAGTGGAAGGACGAGCTCTATGAGATATACTGCGGCATTGACATAGTTCAACGAATCAAAGACAGAAACTATGCTGGCTAGGTCATGTGGTCCAGATGGATAAGTACCTCCAGCCTTGAATATTCTCGATGCAGTACCCATCAGTGGATGCAGAGGAAGAGGAAGATGAAATCCTCCACTTCGTTCGAAGGACCAAGTGGAGGAAGACCTGGCTGAACTCAAAATAGCCAATCTTCCATAAATCTTCATAATTTCAGTGTATTATGACTGTCAAAATGATCAACTGCCTTCACACATACTACTTACTCTCCCCAACAATGATTGATGATGTACAGCGTGCACTGTAAGCCAACTTAAGTACGAAAATACATAGAGCAAATAGCAATGGTAGGCTTAGCAGTAAGCGGAATTTAGTCAATGGATTTTACAAACATATCAGCCCAAACAAGCGTTGTAACAAAAACAACAAAAACCCTTTAGTGCATTTAATCAACAAATATAACAACAAAGTCATGGTATAACCAGCAAATCCTCAAAGTCCACAATTCGATGTAAGAAACTCTCCGAAACACCCACAAGCTGAGCTTGCAACAAAACACTACAGACACGTAAGTAGTAAATGGAAATCCTCCTGTATATGTTTGTATGGTATACGAGTATATTGTATTTGAGCTCATGTTTGCATTCACTGCACCGCTCATGATTATCCTTCTGTGCACTGATGGCAGAGCATGTCACAGCTTTATGCCAACCTAAATTGTCTAATACGCTTGACAAGGTGCATAGGTATACAAACATACAAGTATACATACACCTATATGAGCATGAAATGGTTGTATGTATGTGTGCAAAGATCTGTGTCTCTATTGCCTTAATGTCGGTTAGTATTATGTGGTGTGTTGCATATTAATGCAGAGTTATATGTATGTATGTATGTATATGTCATTAGTTGGTTAATTCTACCAAAACTCAGTTTGGCATTACAACTATGTACATGCTTTTGTTGTTATTATTAAGTGTTGCTTGATTGCCATGACATTTATCTACTCTACTCTGCACTGCTCTCTATGCGGCCTTAGTTGTTCCCATGAGATCTGCCGAGCGCCTGCTTGTCTTCTTGTCCTTTGCTTTACTCGCTTCTCTGTTTGTTTTTGGTATTTCGTTTTTGATTTCGAAGGCCATTAAGTAAAATGTGTGAGAATATTGATTAGATGTGTAACTTGGCACTTAAGCTGGGTGAGAATTCTACTTGAGGTTCATTATTATTGATTAAGTACATGTTTGACAAGCTGTTATATGTATGTATATTTAATAAATTATATGCATATTATATAATATAAGAAGATGGATTATCTATCTCTATGTATACCTTAATAACGTATACGTAAAAACAAAATTAAAAAAATTTAAATAATATTGACAGCTAAAGTTTAAAGACTCTTTAGGAAGGATCATGAGCAAACTCCCTTGTCAGTGGTTATGTGAGTAATCCCTTAGCCAAGGTAAAAAGAGCAGGAGCTTCGAAGGAATTGCTCTTGTCTGTTCACCTTCACCATACATTAGCCGCCGTGCTGGATACTTTCCTCTTCTTCTGCATTGGCTTAGACTCCGCTTACTCGATTATAGCCAATCAATAATAGCGCGCCATTCATTTCTTATTTGCGCGGTTTGGAAATATTAAGTGAGACCAGTTCATTTTCCACCTGATCCTTCCAACGCAGTGAATGTCTTCATGTTTCCCTGCTTTCACCGGTGGGTACTGCATCGAATACTTTCAAAGCTGTAGCGTTTTTATCCATTCGAAGGACATGGCCTGGTCCAGCGTAGCCACTATCTCTTCATACGTTGAACTATATTAATGCCACCGTATATCTCACACAATTCGTCATTCCATCGTCTGCGTTATTTATCGTAGCAAAGCGCAAAGGACCATAAATCGTTCGCAAAACTTTTCTCTCGAAGACCCCTAGAGCCGACTCATCAGGTATTGACATCGTCCACGCTTCTGCGCCATGTAGTAGGACGGGTATGAGGAGCGGCCTTCTTTCGTCGAGAGAGGACTTTACTTTTCAATTGCCTACTTAATCCAAAGTAGCACCTGTTGGCAAGAGTGATTCTTCGTTGGATTTCCAAGCTGACATTGTTGTTGGTGTTAATACTGGTTCCAAGATAGATGAAATTATCTACGACTTCAAAGTTATGACTGTCAAAAGTGGCGTAGGAACCGAGTCGCGAATGTGATTACTGTTTGCTTGATGAGAGGAGATATTTCGTCTCTCCCTTGTTCACTACCAGACCCATATCCTTCGCTTCCTTATCCAGTCTGGAGAAAGCAGAACTCAGGGCGCGGTTGTTGAGCCAGTAGCTGTACATTTTTTATTCAGCCCTGCAGCTCGTACTATTTTCTCCAGCAATAAGTTAAAAGAGTCACACGATAAGGAATGACCTTGTTGGAAACCTGGTTTGGTACCGAACGTCTCGGAGAGCTTCTTACCGATCCTGATGGAGCTTTTAGTCAGCTTACATAGCCGTATAAGTTTCAGACTAAGCGGAATAAAGACAGCTCCTATTCGCGCTGTCGAAGGCGGCTATAAAAGCGACGAAGAGGTGGCGGGTGTCGATTCTCATTTCACGGGTATTTTTTAGGATTTGACGCATGGTAAATATATAGTCAATGATGGATCTACACGTAGTATAGCCACACTGATAAGGTCCAATCAGTTTGTTGACGGTGGGCTTTAGTCTTTCACGCAAAGCGCTTGATATGATCTTATATGCGATATTTAGGATGCTAGTCCCATTATGGTTGGCACAGACTGGGCTATCTCACCTTATTTTATACTGAAGCTGATGCATGAACGTTTTTTTTTCATTAGCAGCAATTAAGGTTTCGGGCCTACGATCTCCGGGTGCTGAAATTTTAGTGTCGTTTACGCTGATGAATTCTTCCTTTCATTCATCAAGCATGCTCTGGGCATCGGCCATCTTGAGTATGCTGCAGTCTTGAAACCTTTGGTTACTCGTCGTATCTTTTTATAGAATCTTCCATCGTTACTCTTTTCGGCCAGCTTCTCAAGCTCTTCATACTCACACATTTTGTGCTCTTTCTTTTTTATACTGAAAATATGTCTGGCTTCCCTCTTTATCTTTTGGTATCTCTTTCTTACTCTCTCTCTCTCTCTCTCTCTCTCTCTTCTGTCTGTAATCCAAATTTTTAAACGCATTTTTGATTGTGTAGCCCTCTATGGCTGTAATGACGATTTCAATATCGTGCTCAAGTCAAGGATCTGGTCTGGTGATTGTAACGTTGGCTGTGTACGTAGCACCATCTTGCTGAAACCATTCATCATTTGCGTCAATCTCTTCAATATTTGGAAACAAATAATCTTTGAGCATGGCACGGTAAAGCTTGTTCACTTAGCTGCCGAGGTGAAAGTGAGTTTCTGTCATAGAGGAACAGTTTTTACCTCATTGATCGAAGGAAAAACATATCAGATGAACGTGAGTTCTTGTACCAATTGGACTCTATAAGCCTTCAGAACTGCAGCAGCAATATTTTCCTCTAAACTGAAAAGTATTTGCCATTAGAGATTTAAGTTTCACAGTTCAAAAGGCAAACGTTAGATGGTCCACGCGTTATTTCCTTTTCCCCAGGATATCAAAAAAGTGATCAAAGTAATTTGTCAAATCGATTGGAAGTCTCTTCGAATACTCTGAGAATGGTCGAAATTGTGGGGCCTCAAAATACACTACATATTTGTCAAATCAGATCCAAATACAAGAAAACTTCAGCAAGGTACTGCCAGTTATGTAAATTTGCGTACAATCCGAGATCCTTAAATTGACTCAGATGTCAAGCTACTATAAAACTCATTGGGTTTTAAATAATACATATTTGCACAAACGGTCTCTTAGAACACCGTCTGAGATGATATATAAACTTTCTGCGTATCGTTGTGATTAACTAACAAATGGAGGGACCTACAGTTTATACTAAGCCGCCTCCGAACGGCCGATGAACCACAAGAATACAACAAATATATTGCAAAAAGTGAAGAAAAAAGTTAGACGTTTTTTAACAAGCATGCGTGAGAAACTGCCTCTTAGTGAACGTTGCTGAAATTTGTAGTAGTACTGCGAATTTGAAGTTCTACGGAAAAGGCGAAATTATTGGAAGAGCTTCATTTTGAAAAAAATATCAGAAAATCTTCAAAATTTCGAATGGAAAGGTTATGGAACAATATATACAGTGAATTGTCTCTGGAAGGGTAATAATTGAAGAAAAAGTTGTTAACAAAAAGATATTTCGATGCCATAAGTTGCAGATCCTTAGCTTTTAACTTTTTTGAATAATAAAAAATACTAAAAAACGATCAATTTTGTTTGATTCAGCGGTTTATGAAGAAGCTGAAGGTGAAACTGAAAGCCGTATTTTTATTAAGATAAAATAGAAATACTAATAATTAAGAGAAAAAATTTTTTTTAAATATGATTTTTGATTATCGTAATTCTTCTGCTTCTTCATCTATTTCCGCATGTCTATTTCTGATATTATTCATTAGATAACTCCACTAAGAGAGCCAGTAAATCACATGTAAAACAGAAAAAGATGTTTTCAATTTTTTTTTTTAATTTTTTTTTTTGTTTCGTTTTAAATTTAACCTCAAACTGCATCCTAGCAGCGCTTCCTCTTTATTTGCCGCGCACACGAACTCTAGCAATCACGCACGTAATTTATATATCTCAATTGAAATCACTCTAATCAAATCGTCAGCATTACCAACTCAATTCAATGCGATAGTGCAGGAAGCGGACGAAGAAACAAGAGCGAAATACAGAAAAGAGAGAGAGAGAAAAACATTTTCAAATCCTGCAAACCTTTCAACAAAATGCCATCTATCACCAAGTAACTATTTCCGTACAAGCACACACACACACACACACACACACACACACACGCACAAACGCTTCTCTACACAACTACTTTAAACTTATTTGGTCTGAGAGTAGAAAACTCATTTAGAACTGCATACACGCACATTCCCAATTAAGATGTTGGATACATACGAGTATATGTACTGGCACATCGTTGCACGCGTTTTCCTTATTATCAATTTTCCAAACATCATTTCTGGAGTTTACTATCAGCGGTGTGCTGCACTTCCCACATTCATATATAAATATATAGACATATTAAGCCAAGCAGAACTGCAGAAAGGCGCAAACAAGGAGCGCTGTGTTTATCTAGTGGTACAGGGAAGCTATGAGTTTCTACGTGAATAATACCATTTCGTGTTTTAAGTCCACGAGTGTGTCATTATCGATGGCGCCATTCCATTTCTAAGTAGTCTTACTCACACCCGCAAGAGTCCTTGAGTTTGCAGTTGAGTACTATGGAGCAAAAGTGGTATTTTTTACATAGAGAATTCTATTAATTTCTAAGGAGTGGGCACGTATGTAGATTTCCACAAAAGTAGGGAAAATTTCATTTGGGAGTTGGCGGAAATGATTCCTTTACATACGGCTCAAACAGCTCACCTCCTTCGGTCTTAGCCTAAGTATCCTTTGCGAAGCCAAAAAATATCCATTCGGAGGCGATCTAAAATGTGAAGCTGCTCCTGAATGCTGAAATCTGCTCCTCTGAAACAATGAGAGATACCCCATTTAATGATGTTTTAAGGATAATGATTTGAGCGCATGAAACTGGAAAGTACGCTTGCTTAATTAGGTAGGTGCTGCTGTTCAGCTGGTTGATGCCATCGTAAGATTTTAGGCTGACATCACCGCCGTCCAAAACGATGTGATGGACGGAACAATTACCGAAGAAGGTGGATGCTTGTGAAATCTCCTACAGTGAAAATATGAAAGAGCGCAGATTTGGTGTTGAACGATGTGAACAAAGATGCTTTCAAGGGGAACCTAAGAGCGTTACCACCGCCACGATGCCAAAATGGTGTTTGGCGACTTAAATGCTCAGGCCGAGTTGTCCAAAGCACCAGGCTTAAACGCAATATGTTTTTTTAAGCTACATGGCTGAGAGATAATCGCAAAACCAATCGATTATGTTATGATAGACGGAAGACATGTTTCCAGTATTCTAAATATCACCTCTTGAGGACTTAAAAACGCCTTGGATCACTATTTTGTCGCAGTGGAGATACACAACAGGCTCTGTGAAGCAAATAATCCCGACATCAGTGAAAAGGATCAAAAGGTTTTTCTCTTCCTCTTGCGCTCTTGCTTTCTTGCTTTCTTAGAGCACTCATCTGCACTTCGATATAAAGGAACTTGGTTTAAGTCACTAAAAAAGTCGGGAAAAAAGATGGTACGATGAGAATTGCCACAGCGTAGCGGAGAGAAGAAAGACCGTCTGCCTCGAACACGACTTGTAATAGATGAGTTAAATATCAAGAGCTGAAAGAGGAGTCAAAATGCCTTTGCGCTAGAAAAAATTGCCTTAAATGGATAAGACTGAAGAGCTTGGTAAGATGGCCGCCAGAGGAACTGAACTGCTCGAAACAATCTATGATAAGATGCAACAACTTACAGAAGGTTTCAAGACCAGAGCATACTCAGGTAAAGAACAACGAGGTAATCAGGTGACCGAAGACCAGAGCAAACTGAGTTAATGAAGACAACACTCCCCTCCTGTATGCTGAATGACAGTGAAGCCGCAACACCTGAAGATGATGAGCCGGGTTCCCAATTGATAATGATGGAAAGAACGTTCCTGAATATGACGAATTTCGATTAGCGATTGCTCGCTTGAATAATAACAAAACGACGAGAGCCGATGGCTTACCGGCGGAGCTACTTAAATATGGCGTCGAAAAATCGACAAGGTGCATGCATCAGCACTTACCAGGGGCGTTAGTTGAAATTTGGTTTTTTTGATAAAGAAAACACCATTCGACGAGCCATTTTTCCACTTCTTCAAAATTAGCGAAGCACTGCTCTGCAAGGGAGTGTCCCATCGATGCGAAAAGTTGATAGTCGGACGGGGCGAGGTCTGGAGAGTACGGCGGGTGCGATAATATTTCCCAATTAAGTGTTTTTAATGTGTCTTTCACCAGTTTAGCGGTATGAGACGGCGCGTTGTCATGTTGCAAGATAACTTTGCGATGTCTTCGGGCCCATTCCGACCGTATTTCGATCAACGCATGATTCAAATTGATCATTTGTTGTCGGTAGCGATCCGTGTTCACCGTTTCACCAGGTTTTAACAACTCGTAGTACACCACACCACACTGGTCCCACCAAACACAGAGCATTGTCTTACGGCCAAAGCGATTTGGCCTTGCAGTCGTTGGGCCAGCTTCACCAGGGGAAAGCAATGATTTTTTTCGCTTCGGGTTCTCAAAATAAATCCATTTTTCGTCCCCCGTGACAATTCGATGCAGAAAAGATTTCCTTTCGAAGTGTTGAAGCAGCATTTCACAAACGGTTTTTCGATTTACCATTTGTCTATCGTTCAACTGGTGTGGCACCCATTTTCCATACTTCTGGATCTTTCCCATGGCTTTTAAACTTTGGGAAATTGCTCCTCGAGTCACATGTAGTGTTTCTGCCAATTTTTGTTGCGATTGGGTTGGATCAACATGCAATTCCTCGTCTTCGAACTTTTTCGCTGCACCAGGATGTTCATTGTCTGTCAAATCGAAATCTCCACTTTTAAAATGACGAAACCATGTCTCACATGTTCTAATCACTGGAGCATGTTCACCATAAGTTTCTACCAGCAACCGGTGAGCTTCAGCTGCTTTTTTCTTTTGATGAAATAAGAAAAGCAACGAATGCCGCAAATGCGATTTACTTGGAACGAAACTCGACATATTCACTGAGGTAAACAAATATGACGCTATTATTTTGGCGGAATGTGACTTACATATTTTTGTAGGTTAATGTCAGTAGAAAAAAATTACATACATGCCAAATCATAGAAATTTATACATATTGCAGTACCCGCCGTTTGATGAAGAGGAAGAGAAAGACCACCACTTCGTTGGAAAGACCAGGTAGAGAGGGATTTGGCTGAACTTGGTATTTCCAATTGAGGCCAAACTGTGAAAAAAAGAAACGAATGGCGCAATGTTGTTAACTCGGCTATATCCGCCTCTAGGCTAGTAAAAAAGAAGAAGAAAGTGTGCTCTACGATTGGAATCCAATATCCATCAAATATGACGTAGCGCGTCAGTTGTTAATTTTTACTCTTTTTAGACGCCAAACAGAAATCCACCGACTCGTTGAACTGTATCAAGTATAAAGTCATCATCGTCTAGCAGACATAAAGCGGGTACTTCGAGATGAAACTGTTCTTCTCAACTGCTTCTCAATTGCCCGTGTAAGTAAATGTGTGTTGGGCTGCAAGGACTGGGGTTGATACTTGCTGCTAAGCAGGCGAAATTGACGTGAGAGTCAAGACCCGCGTTCGCTGACCGTTTGTTGACTAGAAATACAATTTGAATAATCAGTCCCTTTGTACATACTCTACAGGTAAGATGCCAAACAGAATTTGATCGCTGCCAAGTGTCAAGAAGCCAGCAGTTAAGAGTGAGTCACACAGCACTTGAGACTGCGCCAAAAAGTCGTCACACCTCACAATTATTTCAAGTTAAACAGAAAAAAATTTTCCTCATTTTTTTAATATAGACATTTTTACATAATCATACATGAGATAATTTAATACTTATTTTAGTTAATTTAAATGACAAGAAAATTCTACATTTGCCGGTGGAAAAAATGGACAAAACATAAAACTAAAAATATATCAGTGAATATTGTGAAATTCTAAATAAACCGACAATTGGGATAACCCAAAAAGATGCATGGATGTGCCAGCTAATGTGGCTATAGATCACATGCACTAGTTGTTGTTGCTTTTAGTAGCGTTTTCTTACTTTTTGTCAAATTTTCGCTTGGTAATTTTTTCAGGCGGCATCCGCTGGCGTGTACCTATTTTTAACCGCCTTGCCACTTATCGGCACGCTGCTCCGCTGCACTAACATAAATACGAGTATGTACATATGAATGTATATATACCATAATATGTGTGTAAATAAAAACACTAACATACCAGTGCAAGCTCGATGCCTCGATACTTTGGACGCTTTGTTGCATGCATATTTTCATCTGCACATTTGTTGCAAATTAGTCGGTATGGAATTAGCGCAGAAATAATTATCTGTTTTTGTATTGCAAATTCACTTTTTTTCTGAGCACAGCAATTTTGTAAGGAATTTCTATGAAATTTTGGTCTACTTTTTATTCAAAAAGATTTGTAGTTGCGAAATTTTGTAAAGAAATATTTATTTACTATTCAGAAAGATAATTACATAATTATGAGATACGAGCGTTTATCAACGCACATTTTTTGACAATGAAAATACTAAGCTTTTATCAAGGACTTTTATGAAATCACTTACTATCTTTACATATAAAAATCTTATGTTCACTGGCAAAGATCCGTAAATCTCCAAAAATTACCAATCAATTCACTCTCAGATTGTTTCTATGCTTCTTGAAAAAGTTTATGCGAAAACCTTTTCTCGGAATGTGAACCGGGAACTGACCAATTTGAAATACCGGTGTGTTTGTTGAAGTGTGCCGGTTTTACTAGTAGATGTCGCTAGCAATATGTATAAATTTCTATAATTTGGCATATATGTAATTTTTTTCTATTGACATTAAACTACAAAAATACGCAAGTCACATTCCGCCAAAATAATGAATATGTCGAGTTTCGTTCCAAGTAAATCGCATTTGCGGCATTCGTTGCTTTTCTTATTTCATCAAAAGAAAAAAGCAGCTGAAGCTCACCGGTTGCTGGTAGAAACTTATGGTGAACATGCTCCAGCGATTAGAACGTGTGAGACATGGCTTCGTCAATTTAAAAGTGGAGATTTCGATTTGACAGACAATGAACATCCTGGTGCAGCGAACAAGTTCGAAGACGAGGAATTGCATGTCGATCAACTCAATCGCAACAAAAATTGGCAGAAACACTACATGTGACTCGAGGAGCAATTTGCCAACGTTCAAAAGCCATGGGAAATATCCAGAAGTATGGAAAATGGGTGCCACACCAGCTGAACGATAGAGAAATGGAAAATAGAAAAACCGTTTGTGAAATGCTGCTTCAACGATTCGAAAGGAAATCTTTTCTGCATCGAATTGTCACGGGGGACGAAAAATGGATTTATTTTGAGAACCCGAAGCGAAAAAAATCATGGCTTTCCCCTGGTGAAGCTGGCCCATCGACTGCAAGGCCAAATCGCGTTGGCCGTAAGATAATGCTCTGTGTTTGGTGGGATCAGTGTGGTGTGGTGTACTACGAGTTGTTAAAACCTGGTGAAACGGTGAACACGGATCGCTACCGACAATAAACGGTCGGAATGGGCCCGAAGACATGGCAAAGTTATCTTGCAATATGACAACGCGCCGTCTGATACCGCTAAACTGGTGAAAGACACATTAAAAACACTTAATTGGGAAATATTATCGCACCCGTCGTACTCTCCAGACCTCGCCCGTCCTACTATCACCTTTTCGCATCCATGGGACACACCCTTGCAGAGCAGTGCTTCGCTAATTTTGAAGAAGTTGAAAAATGGCTCGTCGAATGGATTGCCTCGAAAGAGAAAAAGTTTTTATGGATTGATGTCCATAATTTGCCTGATTGATGGGCGAAATGTGTAGAAACCAATGGTCAATACTTTATATGAAAAAAATTTTTGAGATTCCTCTGAAAATTAAGTGTTTTCTTTATCGAAATTTCAACTAACACGTCTGGTATCTTATTTATGATTCGATTTATTTGATACAAAAATATAAATGTTCTCTCAGGTTCCGAACTATTAAAAAAATTTATTTGGGGTTCGATTTACTTAAATTTCGCTACATAGGTGGCTCTTTGCATAAGGGGGCAAAATGGTTTCCTAGGCTGAAAAAAAGCAGATTTTTACGATTTTTTTGTTTTTCATTTCTGAGTGAATATAATTATTCAAGTTTTGTACATGATAATTGGCTATATTTGGAGAGTATCTAGGAATTTTTTTTTGTAAAAAAATTATTAGATTATTAGTATTTATGCCGTGGCAGCAGTCGGTCGGAGTCGCTTCAAAAAAGTTTGCGTAAAACCTGGCCTCAATGTGTTATCTGAGATAAAAAAAAAAAATTAATTGATTTATTTAATTAATTAGTTTCCTGTGCGGATGATCGAAATAATATTGAAAAATGTGTGATTTTTAATCTTTGGCGCGGTATTAAATTCGGAGGTATCATTTTCACATAAAAAATTAGCCTATTAAATTTCATTTAGATCGACATGAAATTTGCACACGATATTCCTAAGTTTTTTAATTTATATATTAAAAATTATAAAAAAAAATTTTTTTTTAAGTTACTAATCATCCTTCCCCTTAAACTGTACGAAATATATCCTGATTTGTACTTGAAATTCAGTACTTAATTAGATTTTTAGTTAGATTAGCAGAAACACTACTCTCAACGAAAAGTAGGCCAGTGACGCAACTATTCGAGTAAATCGTATTTATAGTTCCTTTTATTGGAAATTCTGTTTTAACGGTGATTGATCTATATTCATGCTTCGTTGTAGTTAAATTTTTGGATGATATATCTAAATAGAATACTTTTGTTTCCTGGAGATAAGCCAGAGGCCTGGAACCAAGTTCAATTTTCTCGAAATATAAATAATACTTTTTTTACGGAAAGAAATCAACGACAGATTGACAAAAATTAGTATGATTTGGATATAAGCAAAGACCATGCGCGGGTGGGGGCTGCTAAAATTTTGATTAACTGACTACATACAATGCTTAACCTGCTTGAGCTTATTTTATTTTTTATTTAATTTAATTTAATTTTATTTTATTTTATTTTATTTTAATTTATTTTATTTTTTTTTATTTATTTTATTTTATTTTATTTTATTTTATTTTTTTTATTTTTTTTATTTCATTTAATTTATTTTTATTTTAGTTTGTTTTATATTATTTTATTTTATTTTACTTTATTTTAATTTAATTAATTTTATTATTTTAATTTTATTTATTTAATTTAATTTATTTTAATTTAATTTATTTTAATTTTATTTCATTTAAATTAATTTAATTTCATTTAATTTAGTTTAGTTTAATTAAATTTAAATTTTTTTAAATTTTATTTAATTTGTTTTTATTTAATTTTTTTATTTTTTATTATTTTATTTAATTTTTTTATTTTGATTTAAATTATTTTATTAAAAATTATTTTCTTTAGTTTTATATAGTTCTGTATACAATTAATTTGTCAATTGCGGTACAAAAATATTTTACTTTTATGAATTCCAATATCAAAAGAAGCCGGTAAATAGTTTGCAACTGGAACTTGGAGAAGATGCCGTTCCGTTTTCTGCTATTCCATATGTGCACAAGCCGTTTGTGAATTGCCATTTTGTGTACTGTATCTTTTTTCCTGTCAGTACACTTTTGTTCAGGTTGTTTGTTTGGTCGGGGGTGGCTAAGAACCTTTGTTGCATCTCAACCGGCGAGATAGTGTGTGAGTCTATTTCGTTTGCATCTTATTATTGTGAACGATTTGGCATGAAACGCGCATGTGGTGGATTGTATTTTTGTTTGGGTTTTCTTTGAGCTTGAGTGTGTTTTGTTCTGCATTTACATTTACTTTGCAAAGTCAATTTCATGTTTGTGATTTTTGCTTAAACGCTGCTTTTTCCCATCATGCTCACAAATAAATGTTGCTCAACATTTACAACTTACTCCCATTAAGATTAAAACTGGATTTTTTGAACTTAGTACAAAATATTATAATTAATTAATGAATAGTGTTTTGTATACCTTAGGAATCTGCAATGATGCGGTAATTGTTCTGAGAATTTTTGACTGGGTTCGTTGCAGCATATGTAGGTATTATTTCGAGGCTAACCCTGCGGGTTAGGGGTTCAAGAATTTACGCGCGGTAAGGCATGCCTGTCGTAAGAGGCGACTAAAATCCAATAGTTCCCGCGACAGTCGGGTCTTTATACCGGAACAACCCGGTTTTTATCTCTATATATAAAAATAAATTGCTGTTCGTTTTTCTCGCTAAAACTGGAGAACGGCTGGCGGTTTGATCGGGGAATCTTTGATCGGTTATAAGCATCAGGGAAGTGGATTAGGTACCTTTCTACTTTTCGAAAAAATTATATTTATGTTTCCTAGAAACTCTTTTTATCCTACAGCAGATGAGCCAGAATGATGTTTAAAAAAAAATTTGCTAACATGACGTTTTAATTTTAATTTGGTTTAAGGTACTCATATTCCAAAGACATATTTTCTATTTAAAGTTCATTCGGATATCAGAAATTTCACAATAGCGCTGTTCTCCATAGAAAACAAGTAATAATACGAAACGAAAATTCGTTTGATCGTTACGTTCCGAAACAAATCGATCGATTCGAAAATCGTAAGCATCTCATAATTGGTTTATTATTATCTTTCGGTCAAAAGGTATCTGTTTGAAACCTCTGGGAAGGGGACTGATAAAATTTATTACTTAT